>CAUYLG010046456.1:0-70031 GCA_963573385.1 Cacajao melanocephalus | reverse complement strand
TTGGCACAGCTTTGGCGGGCTAAGGCTGGGCCATGATTGGTTGCTCAGTGTTACCAGGCAGACTGAGGTCTATAGGCGGTCTCCCGGATGTGGAGATCAAGAGGGAGGGGAGAGGTAGAGGTTTTTCTACCAAACACCTATGATTACATCCCCAACAAATCAGCCGCACCCCTTCCCTAGCCCCGGCCCACCAAACTGTTGTTAAAAAAACATAGTTGGATTTTCAGGGAGGCTGATTTGAGTAAACTCTGGTCTTCTGTTTAGCTAACTCCTCTTTCTCTATTGCAATTCCCCTGTCTTGATAAATCAGCTCTATCTGGGCAGTGAGCAAGATGAACCTGTTGCGTGGTTATATTGCTCAGATGCAAGAGAGAAGATACCCCTGGCAGGATCAAGTCTGAACTACCCACTCTGACATTTGAAGTGCCCATCATCAGGCCCAATCCACATCTCTCCAGTCTGTCCCTCAGCCTCTCTTACTTGCTGAGGGGTGGTGTCAGTCAGGAGGACAGGGACATGGAACCTGACTTTTTGTTGATGCCTCTTTTGTTACATTGGCCGCCTTCTGTAGACCCCACCCAGCTGGGCAGCCTGGCCTCTTTGTGTCACTAGACCACTAGTGATGCTTTCCTTCTATCCCTCTAGTTGGAAAGCCCCCGGCTTTCTAGTTCTCTCTATGTAACCCTTGCCCCTTCACCCCATCTGGTCTGCCAGCACCTAAGCCTCTGTTCCTGTCAACTTGGGCAGATGGGTAAGCATGGAGGGGCACTTCCCCAATGAGCTTTAAACTCGCATAACTGTAATAGGCTCATTGTCTGATGCACACAGCAAGTCATTACACTGAGACACCAGGTTGCAGCAGAGAAAGATTTTTAATCGTAGCCTCACTGAAAGAGGAGATGGGAGGGAACCTCACATTCATCTCCCTGAGGAATTCAGGGTTAGAGTTTTTAAGGGTTTTGGAGGGGGTCAAAGGGTGGAGAGTGTTGATTGGTTGAAGAGTGCAGGGTGAAGTCATGGGATAGGGAGATGAAGCAGCTGTGCTCGCATGCTCATCCCGTTTCTTTGTGGGGTCTTTCAAACTGGTTGCTAGAATTTAGGGTCTGAAAAACATCTTAAGCAATCCCTAAATAAAAGTCTAATGATTCTAATATCAGGGATCCTATTTATAGGAACAATGTGGATGCAAATCAACTTTTATTTTTATTATACTTTAAGTCCTGGGGTACATGTGCAGATTGTGCAGGTTTGTTACATAGGTATACACATGCCATGGGGGTTTGCTGCATCCATCCCCCTGTCATCTACATTAGGTATTTCTCCTGTTATCCCTCCCCAATCCCCCCACCCCCTGCTATCCCTGTCCTAGGCACCCCCCCACCCCCAACAGGCCCCAGTGTGTGATGTTCCCCTCCCTGTGTCCATGTGTTCTCATTGTTCAACACCCACTTATGAGTGAGAACATGCAGTGTTTGATTTTCTGTTCTTGTGTCCACTTGCTGAGAATGATGGTTTCCAGCTTCATCTATTTCCCTGCAAAGGACACGAACTCATCCTTTTTTATGGCTGCATAGTATTCCATAGTGTATATGTGCCACATTTTATTTATCCAGTCTATAGTTGATAGGCATTTGGGTTGGTTCCAAGTCTTTGCTATTGTAAACAGTGCTGCGATAAGGAACTTGGATTCTTTAATTCTAGCTTCTCTGCTCTTACAATTCCCACCCTCCCCCACCCCCCACCCCTGGGGTTTTCCTGTAGCTACAATTTAATTTCTTTTATGCAGTAGCTGAAAATAATTATTTATTTATTTATTTATTTATTTATTTATTTTTGAGATGAAGTCTCACTCTGTCGCCCAGGCTGGAGTGCAGCAGCACGATCTTGGCTCACTGCAACCTCCGCCTCCCAGGTTCAGGCAATTCTTCTGCCTCAGCCTCCTGAGTAGCTGGGATTACAGGCGTGTGCCTGTATTTTTAGTAGAGATGAGGTTTCACCTTGTTGGTCAGGCTGGTCTTGAACTCCTAACCTTGTGATCCACCCGCTCCGGCCTCCCAAAGTGCTGGGATTACAGGTGAGAGCCACCGCGCCCAGCCATAATTTATCTTTTATAATGGTTTTTTTTTTTTGATGGTAAAAGCAATCCATAATCCTTGTTTAACAAAAGCAGTATAGTTGACCCTTGAACAACACGGGAGTTAAGGGCATGACCTCCCCCTACATGCAGTTGAAAATTCATGTATTATTTTTGACTCACCCAAAACTTAACTACTAATAGGCTACTGCTGACCTGAAGCCTTACTAATAACATAAACAGTTGATTAATGCATATATAGGATGTTATATGCATTATAAACTACAAGCTAGAAAAGAGAAAATGGTATTAAGAAAATCAGGAAGAGTAAGTATATTTACTCTTCATTAAGTGAAGCTGGATCATCCTAAAGTTCTTCATCCTTGTCTTCATTTGAACAGGCTGTGGAGGAAGAGCGGGAGAAGGAGGGGTTGGTCTTGCTGTCTCAGGGGTGGCAAAGGTGGAGGAGGTAAAGGAGGTGGAAGGAGAGGCAGCACACTCAGTGTAAGTTTTATTGAAAAAACCTGCAGAAAAGTGCAATTCCAACCATGTTATTCAAGGGCCAGCAGTATTTCAAACCTCTGGAAGAATATAAAGTGAAGAATGTCTGCACCTCTATCCACCTCCTTCTCCATCCTATTCCCCTAAGGTAACTACTCCACGGACAGTTTGGGGCCCACCCAATGTTCATTGCATATTAATTTCTTGCTGAATTCTGTCTTTTATCAAATTTCTGCCCTGGCCTGCCCGTTCTTCCCTCGGTGGTTTCCTCACAGCCTTCCACAGTGAGTCGTGAGGAACCCACAGGGTGTGATTGCTGGTGTCATGGCAGCTTGGTGTGTGTCCACTGCCTGGGGCCTGGCACTCTGCCTCAACCCACCTGAGGGCGGGCATGGATTGTTTTACTTTTCTCATTTACTTTAGGAAACATCTCTCTTCTTCCTGAGCATATTTTCTCTCTTTAATCATGGAGTGTTTTTGCCTGGGGAGTGGGTACAGACGTGGGTGGAGATAGGAAAAGTGGAAAGGAAAATCATCTTGTCGGAATAAATGAACGAAGTCCTCCTACAGATTTTCCGCAGGTGGTAGGTTGTGAGCTTCAGGGGGCCTGTTGTGAGATTTTGCCGCAACCTCAATCATTATTTCAAACAAGGTGCAGCAGGGTTTAGCTTTCTGCTTTCCCTGAAGGATATGTCAGGGTAGCTTAGTGTTTTGATTAATTAACTTAAAGCTGGGATTCTATATAAATGCAAATCGTCACCTTCCCCCACCCATTGAGTCCCTCTCAGGCACAGAAAAGAGTAAGAGCTGAGGAAAATGAGGTGGAGTTGAAATTGCCAGCTGTCTGTGGCCTCATTTGAATTTTCAGGGGAAGAAGGACCCTGCCTGTGCAAATGCAGTATTTGACAGTACAGCATTTGCAAAGTGGACCAACTGGAGCGGAGGCTTAGCCTTTGCCACTGAGGTCAGCAGCACAACGCTAATGGGACAGAAATGCAGGGATACCAATAAGGAATCTCTCAGTTTGAAGGTGTAATGGACTAAATGTGTCCCCCAAAATTCATATGTTTAAATCCTAACCCCCAAGGTGATGGTATTTGGAGGTAGGGACCTTGGGGTTGATTAGGTAATGAGGGAGGAGTCCTCACGGATGGGATTAGTGCCCTTATAAAAGAGGCCACAGAGAGCTCCGTCCCGCTTCCTCCAAGCGAGGACACAGTGAGAAGATGGTCATCTATCAACCAGGAAACAGGCTCTCAGCAGATGCTGCAGCAGCTGGCACCTTGATCTTAGACTTCCCAGCTCCAGAACCATGAGAAATAAATTTCTGTTGTTTATAAACAACCCAGTTTATGATATTTTTGTAATAAACTAAACAGAATGCACAGCCAGAAAGAACTGAGATAGAAGGGGCGAAATGTCACAAAAACTCTGGTCTTTGTAGAGGCAAAGGAAAGTGTATTTATGGAATTGTAGAAATACATTAGATTTTGACTTCAAATTTATTAATCACTGATGTTTATTTTCCATGTGAGACCGAGTGTGGGTGTAGAAGGGAATATTCGGATGGTGACAGGGAGCAGAGGTCCCACTCACCCCACATGCTGTGGCCTCACCTCTTTGGCAGGCAGGGAAGAGCCAGGCTGAGTGGGTACACATCCCTGGGCTGCCCTGAATGGCTTGGGTGAACTTAGACATGAAACCTAAACTCTGGGGCCACTGGAGGTCTGTGGACGTGAAAGCTGTGGAAATTTGACAAGATGTTTTTGCAATTTGCACCTGACAATTCCCTAACAAATACCAGCTAATGTAAGGATGACTTTGCCCCAGTAGGGTTTTATTATTTCTTTGCTTTTGATGCTTTTCTACCAGGAACTGCAGAGGGTAGCAGAGTGCTTTGCTGATACGTCCCTTCTTCCTTCCTTAGGTTCTCAGGCTGATTTTTCTATTAGGTGGAGCAGGCACTGTGCCTAGAGCCGGAGAGACTTTTAGTGACCCGTGAAAGTGTTTTAATTACTTTCAAAATCAGAAGAAAAAACATAATATTAATGAATACCTAATAATGAATCTAGCCTATATTATGCCAATTTTTATACCAATACAGTTGTTTCAAATAAATTTTTAATCTAATCTTGTTTAAAAGATTCAGGACCATTATTGGGAACACCAATATATGCCAGGGATTCTCAAAGTGTGTCCCTTGGACCAGCAGCATCAGCAAAACCCCAACCCGGGGACTTGTTAGAACACAAATTCTCAGAAATGTAAGTGTAGACTTCACCCCAGACCTGCTGCATCTGAAACTCTGGGGGTGAAACATAGCAATCTGTGCTTTAACAAGCCCCCCAGGTGCTTCTCATGCATGCTCAAGTTTGAGAAGGGATACTCTGCTCTGAGGTGTGCCCTTGAGGGCAGTGGAGGCGGGTAGCATCTCTGCCCATCCTCGGCAGGCTGCTTTGCTCCTGAGTTCCTGCCTCCCTTCTGTGAGTTCTGTCTCACTATGAGTTGTCAGGGTTTATCCCTCACTGCTGACATCAGTATGTCTCTGTCTAATTTGTGTCTCCTTCTAATTTCCTGCTTCTGTTCATCTCTGAGAAACCAGATACCCAGACATAAATTTATTATGTAGAAAGTAGGAATGAATTCCAGGGCTGCTGGCACCCATGTTAGTACTTTGGTCTTTTGCTGTCTCACAGTGGAAAGAACAGACTTGAATTTCAGTCTAGAATTCCACCAATGTGGGGATTCTGCAGGCTGCTGAGTAAGTCTATTGCAATCATGCATTCTAGAAGTAGGCAAATAACCACAGGATGGATTCAGGGACCCGCTAGGTCTACTGTGAGGTGGACCTAGCTAAACTCCATTGATCACCTATCACCTATATTAGTCAGGGATTTGCTGAGAAAATGAGAGAAAGAAAGAGAGAGAGAGAGAGAGAGAGGGAGAGAGACAGAGAAATGAGGAATTTATTATGAGGAATTGGCTCACAGAGTAATGGAGGCTGAGAATTCCCACAGTCTGTCATCTATAAGCTGGAGACTCTGGAAAGCTGGTGATGTAATTCAGTCCATGTCTGAAGGCCTGAGAAGCAGAGGTGCCGATGGTGTAAATCTCAGTTCAAGGGCAGAAGATATGAGATGTCCCAGCTTAAGTAGTGAGGCAGCAAAAAAGGGGCAAATTCCTCCTTCCTCCACATTTTGCTTTATTCAGACTCTCAACAGATTGGATAATGCCCCCCTGCATTGGAGAGGGCCATCTACTTTATTGAGTTCACCAATTCAAATGCTAATCTCATCCAGGAACAATCTCATAGACACATGCAGGAATAATGTTTATCTGAGAACCCTGCAGCCTAGTCAAGTTAGGACATAAAATTAATTATCCCCTCACCTAACAGCCGTAATCCCCTACTCTGACTGGCAGGCCACAGGAATATTTTGGGTCTCCTAAAATTAGTATCAGTTCAAAGCCAATGTCCAGTCATCCTTGAAAAATCTGATTCTTTCATTTTCCCCATTGCACTGTTCCTCTGATAAATGGCTGCAAGTCCCTTTGGGGATGGCTGGGAGAAAGATAAACAGTATACATTTTTGGCAATGTAGCAGGGTCCTTCCTCAAGGGACCTGGTCTCTCCCATTTTATTGGTTGTATGACCTTGGCAGAGTTGGAACCAGAATTGCCTGGCACCAATGAGGTGCTCAGCAAGTGCTAGTTCTTTTCTTGTGGGTGGAGAATGATGGGGGAAGTGAATAATAAAACTGTATGATTTTTTGGACAAATAATTGCTTTGTAGAAAATTCTCTAAATGTTTATCTTTATTTATTAAAAAAGAGTTTTAAAATATATTTGAGATACAATCACGTATCATACAATTTATTCATTTAAAGAGTACAATTTAATGACCATCACCACAATCAATTTTAGAACATTTTTATTATCCTAAGAAGTAATTCCATATCCTTTAGTCATCATCCTCACCCATAATCCTCCCATTCCCCCCTTGTCCTAGGCAACCACTAATCAATGTTTTTACTCTACAGATTTGACTATTCTGGACATTTCATATAAATGAAATTATACAATGTGTGATCCTTTGTGACAGACTTTTTTCACTTAGCATAATGTCTTCAAGGTTCATTCATGTTATACAGCATTAGTATTGCATATTTTTGAATTTTTAATTTGTGTGGGTATATAATAGGTGTATATATTTATGGGTTAAATAAGATATTTTTATACAGGTGTGCAATGCATAATAATCACATCACAATAAATAGGTATCCATTACCTCCAGCATTTATCCTTCATGTTACAAACACAGCCAATTAATTCTCTTAGTTATTCTATAATGTATAGTTAAATTATTTTTTATTATAGTCACCCTGTTGTGCTGGCAAATACTAGTTCTTATTCATTCTTTCTACTTTTTGTACCCATTAACCTTCCCCACTTCTCACCCACACTCCCCAACCCTCCAACTGCAACTACTCTTCCCAGCCTCTGTTAACCATCCTTCTACTTTATATTGCCATAAGTTCAATTGTTTTACTTTTTACCTCTCACAAAAAGTGAGAACATGTGATGTTTGTCTTTCTGTGCCTGGCTTATTTCACTTAACATAAGGAAATTCCAACCTCTAGTTCCAAACGGTTGTTGCAGATGACAAGACCTCATTCTTTACTGTGGCTGAATAGTACTCCATTGTGTATATATACTATATTGTGTTTATCTGTTCATCTGTTGATAGACACTTAGGTTACTTTCAAATTTTAGCTATTATAAACAGTGCTGCAACAAACATAGAAGTGCAAGTATGTTTCTTGCAAGCAACAGATTATTGTATCTTTTTAAAAAATCCATTCAGACACTCTATGTCTTTTTATTGGAGAGTTTAGTCCATTTACATTAAATGTCATTATTAATAAGTCAGAACTTACTCCTGCCATTTTGTTATTTGTTTTCTGGTTGTTTTGTGGTATTCTTCTTTTTCTTTATTTCTCTCCTGTCTTTCTGGAAGTTAAGTTGATTTTCTCTGGTGGTATGATTTAATTTCTCGCTTTTTATTTTTTTGTGTATCTGTTGTATGTTTTAAAATTTGAGGTGACTATGAGGCTTCCAAATACTATCTTATAACCCATTATTTTAAGTTAATAACAACTTAATGCTTTTTGCATAAACAAGCAAAAAGAAAGCTAGTAAAAATTCTATACCTTAATTTCATCCCCCCACTGTTTCCTTTTTTGTTTTAAAATATCTTATTTTACTATCTGTCTTGAAAAGTTGTTGAAGTTACTGTTTTTTATTGGTTCATCAAATTGCCTTTCTACTTAAAAGGTTTATACACATTTACAGTGTTATAATATTGTTTTTCTGTCTACTTAATATTAGCAGTGAGTTTTGTACCTTTAATTGATTTCTTATTGCTCGCTAATGTCTTTTCTTTCCAATTGAAGTACTCCCATTGGCATTTCTTGTAGGACAGGTCTGTTGTTGATAACAAAATCCCTCAGCTTTTGTTTGTCTGGGAAAGTCTTTATTTCTCCTTCATGTTTGAAGGATACTTTCACTGGATATACTATTCTAGGATAAAAGTTATTTTCCTTCTGTACTTTAAACATGTCATGCCTCTCTCTCCTGGCCTGTAAAATTTTCTCCTGAAGTCTGCTGCCCAACATATTGGAGCTCCATTGTATGTAATTTCTTTATTTTCTCTTGCTGCTTTTAGGTTCCTTTCTTTATCCCTGATCTTTGGGAATTTGATTAAATGCCTTAAGGTAGACTTCTTTGGGTTAAATCTGCTTGGTGTTGGAAAACCTTCTTGCACTTGGATATTGATATTTTTCTGTCATCAATAGAGGTTTAGGAAGTTCTCTGCTATTGTCCTTCTGAATAAACTTTCTACTTCTCTCTCTTTCTCTACTTCTTCTTTAAGGCCAATAATTCAGACTTTCTTTTTTGAGGCTATTTTCTAGATACTGTACCCATGCTTCATTGTTTTTTATTCTTTTTTCTTTTGTCTTCTCTGTCTTCAAGCTAACTAGTTGTTCCTTTCATTTGATCAATTCTGCCATTAAAATACTCTGATGCATTCTTCAGTATGTCAATTGCATTTTTCCAACTACAGAGTTTCTGCTTGATTCTTTTTAATTATTTTAATCTCTTTGTTAAATTTATCTGATAGAATTCTGAATTCTTTCTTTGTGTTATCCTGAATTTCTTTGAGTTTCCTCAAAACACTATTTTGAATTCTCTGTCTGAAAGGTCACATATCTCTCTTTCTCCAGGATTGGTCCTGGTGCCTTATTTAGTTCATTTAGTGAAGTCACATTTTCCTGTATGGTCTTGATGCTTATTGATTGTCTGTGTCTATGCATTGAAGAGTTAGATATTTATTGTAGTCTTCCTGTATGAGCTTATTGGTACCCATCGTTCTTGGGAAGGCTTTTTAGGTATTTGAAAGGACTTGAGTGTTGTGCTGTAAGCTGTGTCTGCATTAGGGGGCAACTCAAACCCAGTAACACCGTGGTTCTTGCAGATTCATACAGGTACTGCTTTGTTGGTCTTGGATAAGATCTGGAAGAATTCTCTTGATTACTTGTTCTCTTCCCTTACTTTCTCCCAAACAAACAAAATCTCTCTCTCTCTCTCTCTCTCTCTCTCTCTCTCTCTCTGTTCTGAGCCACCTAGAACTAGTGGTGGGGTATCACTGGGGGTGGTGGCCACCACCACTGGAACTGTGCTGGGTCAAAAGCCAGCACAGCCCTGGATCTCACCCAGGGCCCACTGTAATCATAACCTGGCTACCATCTATGTTCACTCAAGATCCAGGGATTCTACAATCAGCAGGTGGCAAGGCTAGCCAGGTATGTCTTCTTCCCTTCAGGGTAGTAAGCTCTCCTAGGCCCTGAATGGGTCCACTGGTGCCATCCAGGAGCCAGGGACTGGAGTAAAAAACCTTAGAAGTTTACCTGGTGTTCTATTGTACTGCAGCTAAGTGGGCACTTAAACCATAAGATGCAGTCCTTTCCACTCTTCCTTCCCTCTTCCAGAGGCAGGGAAGCCTCACCTTGTGGCCAGCACTCCCACAGGCAAATGAGGAGTACTGCCAAACTACTGTCAATATTCCCTTAATGCCCAAGGGCTCTTGAGTCAGTTTTTGATGAATGCTCCCTGGCCTGGGATTCACCTTTCAGGGCAGTGGGTTTCCCCATGGCTCAGGGCAGGTCCAGAAATGCCATCTAAGAGCCAAGGCCTGGAATTGGGGACCCTAAGGGCCCATTTGGTGCTTTACTCTTCTGTGGTCTGATACTTAAGGTGAAAAACAAAGTTCCCTTTACTTTTCCCTCCATGTTTCTAAAGCACAAGGAGTCTCTCCTCTTAGCCACTATAGCTGGGAATGTGCTGAGTCACACCCAAAGCCAGCAAGTCACACAGTCTCACCCAAGGCCCATGGTGTACTACCTAGGATCACTGCTTGTTATTCAGGGCCCAAAGGCTCTTTGGTAAGCACCGGATGGGTCCTACTAGGACTGGGCCTTTCCCTTCAAAGCATCAGGTTCTTTTCTGGTCCAGGGTGTGTCTAGAAATGTTGTCCAGGAGGTAGGACCTGAGAAGGGGGCTTCGTAATTCTGACTGGTGCCCTATCCTGATGTGGTTGAGCTGGTATCCGAGATGCAAGACGAAGTCTTCTTTACTCTTCCTTCATATCCTCAAGTAGAAGGAAGGAACCTCTTTTGGAGCCATGAGCTGTGCAGCCTGGGGCTAGGGGAGGTATGGCACAAATATTCCCTTAGCTTCCCCAGCCTGCTGAGATACCAGCTGGGACAGCTATTTAGGGTCCTGGAGCAGTTTAGCCTACAGTGGCGAGGCTAGCTGGAACTCAAGTTCTGACTGCCAGGATGGGCAATTCTCCTCTAGCTAGGGCTGGTTTATTTAAATACTCCCTCCATGGGAAGGTGTCAGCTGAGTTCAGTCTGGTTTTGCTTTCTGCTAAGAGGGGTCACCACTGAATTCAATGCAATGTGTCACAATTGCTGTGCTCACCGTCTCCTAAGTCACATTGTTAGCATGAAGTATCTGGTATGGCCGAAGGCTCCCAGGTGACACTCTTATCAGGCAGGATATTCCAAGGAATATCCCATGTCAGCAGCATCTTTATAAGGAATTCACCTGTCAGCAGCATCTTTATAAAGGCAATATTCATCTGGATCCTATCCCTGGAAGCTCTGTTGTAAGAGTGCATTGTGGCTGTCTCTCAGAATAGCTCTCTCAACTTTCTACGTAAAAGAAAATTTCTGGAGGGTGGGCACAGGGATCCATCATCTGCTATCCACCCAAGACATGGCTTCTGTTCCTAAGTCTTTATTAAATGTTTCTTTCTGAGAAACTGGATTTGCCAGCCTCTTTCTTTGGTCTCTCAGCTCTCTTGGCCTTTGAGGGTAGGTTTGCATAGATCCAGTTGCTTACTGTCAAACAGTAAATTGGAGCAAGGTCCAGCTACCTGGGATCTTTTTAAAGAGATATGTAAGCCTGCCGGGAGCTGAGAGACCAAGAAATGGGTAAAGGGAATAAGGCATCAAACCCCAGGTGGCCAGCCTCTTCTATTTTGAATGGTATGGCTCACTGTTTATAGCTTGTGGACTACTGTGTTAGTCCACAAACATGTAAAAGGTGAGGATGCTCTGAAAATACCAGAGAGTTTAAAATGATTGTTAACCGAACTAAGAACCATACATCACATTGTGGTCAGGAAGGGAGGCAAGCAGACACTACAGTGGTTGCATCTTTGGGCTGGTTCTTTGGGCCACTCATTTGGCTACAGAGGCCCAGCTAGCAGCAGAAGCACATATTAAATAGCTAGAGGAGAACATGAGCCTTTCCAGTTCTCTCCTTGCCTCAAACCTGGTGGATAAAATCAAGGAGCAAGAAACAAAGACTGAAATATTAGCATGTAGATTTGTCTATTTAGGGGAAGAACTGGAAATGACAAAAAAATCAAGGCTATTGTAACTAAGCCTGATTGGAATATAAATATATGGAATTTTTGGAAATATTACAAATAGGAAGACCATGATGATATAGAGGTCACTGATGATGATGAGGGGATGAAGAGCATTGGCAAGCTTGCCCTCTCAAGCAAAGGAAAGCTAAGGCTCAATACCTGCAGCAAAATGGGATCAGCTGATACAGGAGATGCTCACTATCAGGATATACTGCAGCTGAACTCTTAGAGATTACAAAGACCTTTAAACAGCTACCTAGGGAACCCTTCACCACTTGGGACATAGTGAATGATGGTATTTTCTTAGCCAAGAAGGAAGCAGAAAAAATGAGAAACATCACCACCCACCCAGCCCTGCAGCAATACCTTGCTAATGCAAGGCAAACACAAGGGAATCGTAACTTCATAGACTGGATCATTCTAGCTATAAGAGAGGTTTGGTCTAATGAAGGAGATTTACCAAAAGGGTTAACCTCTTGGCAGTCAATCAAAGAGACCCCAGGGGCTTCTCTGAAAATTGGGACTGAGGCAAACCATCTATGCTCAGGTTTCTACGGGACCAGATAAAGCAGCTTTCACTGCTGGGATGAAAAATAGATTGCCATGGGGTGCATGAAGAGAATGGCATAGCCCTTTGCTGTCATTGTTGAGTCCTATAGTGGGACAAGACGTATATAATGTGGGAGAAGCCATCATAGTTTTGGAAGAAACCAAGAAAGCCAGGGACAAGGTACGCCTGGTAATCTGACAAGGACTAACAAAGAGGACAAAGAAAACTCCACTGAGAAGGGGGAAGGAGACCAATAAGTCATGGATAAGCAAATGTGGCATGATTTATTGGGAGCTGGAACACCCCGAGAAAGACAAACAACCTAATGCTGTATTAGTAGCCTTATAGAGGGAATTAAAGCCTGAACAGCAGTTTTGTCTTTTCCCTTCTTCCCCTCCGTCAGATGAGGAAGGTGACTCAACCCTTTATTCTAATGCCCTAGCCTATCAGGGGTGAATCTCACCCTGACCCCAAGATTAAGAGTGGGGCCAAGGTCAACCCCATATTTGAGCAATAGGACAGAATGTACTTTAATCCACAGAAATCCAGAAATAGCTGTCAGTGGGCTGCCATTGATGGTTACGAGGGCCTTAGGATCCCAATAAAAAGAACTTTAATACATCTAGGTATTGGAAAAGCTCTCCCTGCCCCATATATGGTGTTTATTTCCTCTATTCCAGAAAACATTTTGAGCATGGATATTCTGTTAGGAAGGACTTTGCAAAATTCAGTGGGATAACTCAGATTGAAGGTATGTATAGTAAAGGCGTTTTCAGGAGAGAGGCAAAATGGGAACCCATGCTACTCCCTGCCCCTAGTCAAGTTGTCAACATTAAACAATACAAACTGCTTGGGAGTCATGCTGAAATAAGTGCAACTATTGAGGAACTAGCAAAGGTGCATATAATCTGTCCAGCTCAAAGCCTGTTTCAGCTGCAGGGCTGGGTGAGTGGTGATGTTTCTTATTTTTTCTGCTTCAAAGCCCCATCTGACCTGTACATGAACCAGAGGGTACCTGGCAAATGGTGGTAGACGTGGGAATTGAATAATGTTGCAGTTGTTTGTTTGTTTGTTTTTTGCTGGAGTACAATGGTGTGAGCTTGACTCAGTGCAACCTCTGCATCTTGGGCATAAATGATCATCCTGCCTCAGCCTCCCAAGTAGCTGGGACTACAGGCATGTGCCAGCATGCCTGGCTAATTTTTGTACTTTGTACAGACTGGATTTTGCCATGTTGCCCAGGCTGGTCTTGAACTCCTAGACTCAAGTAATCAGCTCGCCTCTGAGGAGAAAGGAAGAAACAAGGCAGGCAGCTAAGATGGGTTCTTGGTTGAATTCTTTCAAGTAAAAGAACAGCCTGCAAGCATAGGTAAGGGAACTTGTACAAGGGGCCTTGCCTAAGACATGCCAACAGCCACACAGATGAGAAAGGCTACACAGGTGACTTGCCCAGACATGCCCACAATGGAAAATTGCATCCCCCGACACACACGCAGTAAGAGGAACAAAGCAATATAGAGTAACTCAAGCTAAGGGCCCACATCGCACTAGGAGGATCCAGTAGAGCTACCAGAAATTCACATCTTATGCAAATAAGACCCCCAGCCCTCATTGATTTCTTATAAAAGCCTTTGTACTCAACTATAAAAATGGCAGCCCTCTTCTGGGTCCCCACTCTGTGGCAGAGAGCTTTCTTCTTTCGCTTATTCGCTTATTAAACTTTCTCTCAAACCTCACCCTTTGTGTTCACACTCCTCAATTTCTTGGCCTTGAGGCAAAGAACTCTAGATAATACCTCACAAAGAGAAACTGCTACATTGTGGGGCACTGGTGAAACTGTAACTCCTTGGCCTTCCAACATGCTGGGATTACAGCTGTGAACCACTGTGCCTGGCCTATAGTTCCTTTTATTTATTTATTTATTTATTTATTTTGAAACAGAGTCTCACCCAGGCTGGAGTGCAGTGGTGTGATCTCAGCTCACTAAAACCTCTTCTTGGTTCAAGCAATTCTATCTTAGCCTCCTGAGTAGCTGAGATTCAGGCATGTGCCACCATGCCTGGCTAATTTTTGTATTTTTAGTAGAGACTAGGTTTCATCACATTCATAAGGCTGTTTACCCTGTCAATGATTGGCAAGTGGATAGACAGGATCTCTCCATGTAAGTCAAGGTAAAAGTATGTATTGAACTGCGTGGATGCTGCTACTGGACTGCCACAAGGTTTCCCTTGTAAGTGAGCAAATCAAGCCAGTACTATTAAGGGATTAGGGGCTCTTGGTACTATGTATGGATATCCTTTGCACATTGACAGTGGCTCAGGGACCCATTCGGCTGGACATGATCCTCAGGATTGGGCCAGGGAGCATTATAGAGCAGGGCATTTTCACCTCCCATATAAACCCCAAACAATAGGGTCAATTGAGAGAAAGAAATGGCCTATTAAAAGCACAAATTCAAACTTTACTGGGGAATCCTGTCTTGCACAGGTAGATGAATGTGTTATCTGCAGCCCTTATCTCTTTAAATTCAGCCAAAGGGAGGACACCTGCCCCATATGACCGATTGGGACAACTGCCCCCAAAGCCTACCACTGTGTATATATGGGCAATTGAGACAACAGCTTTGCTCCCAGACCTCATTGACAACTAGCCTTCTTTGCACATGAAGATGCCAATGGAAATAGTACCAGGGGAGGGGACACTCTACTGGGGCTTAGAATAGCAAATGCCCCCAGGCTTGATAGACTATTTCCTGCCAGAGACTAGGGAGTATCTTGGACAGTTAGAGTGGTCACCGCTGACCTTACTGAACACTAGACCTATGGTCACGTGCTGTAAGTGTTCAGGTGAAATGTCCACACCCCCATGGCATGGTGGTAGGTTCCTTGATATGGTGAACTCCCAACTAAATTGCTCCAACTATAGTTGCTGACCTTTCGTCCTCTGAGCAACTCGGATGGTATACTGCTCCTTTGAAAAACCCAAGAGCGACATCTTTGTTAATGACCCTCAATAAAGCAATTGGTGTAGCCCTAGCAGATGGAGACCTTTCCTGCCAGTACCCACTTTCTTTCTTTTCATCTTTAGTTGTTATGTTCTGTCACCACTATTACCAGCTATCACCTATGAAGCAAACCTTTTCCTACAATGGACAAAGACTATGCCGGTGGCTCACAGAAAAACACCTGTTGGCTGTGCAGCCTCATGCTACTCTCTGGTGCTTCTGGCCTACAGTGATGGGTAGCTCCCTTCCCAGGATGACAGCTAGAATACCAAGAATATATTGCTGCTTTCCACATTTACATGATGGTATTGAATCAATGTGACTACAGATAAAGTAAACTAATGCCCCATTAATACTATTCTTTCTGAGAAAGGACATGGGAGGAGTTTTTCTGTCAAGAAAAATAACTCACTCTCCACCTGGAACACTCCAGTTAAAGAATGAAATGACCTGATATTGCAATGATATAACCCAAATATTGGATGAATTTATTTGGTTAGCTATCTTTTGGCCAGCCTAGTCAACTTGCCCCTCTATGTTGGAAACAAAAGAGTAACTCTAAAGCTATCTGTCCAAATAGAACAAGGGATATAGGATCGACACCAAGAGACAGATGTTTATATATTATAATATTAAAAGTATAGATTGGCATGCTACAGAATGGGTCTTGGTTGACCCACCTGGAACTTCTTGGATGCGTGGCACAAATTTATATGTTCTTTGGGTTATACATGGGTGCAAGGTCAGATAGTTCACATTCTTTCAAAGTCTGGGAATTTCCCTCATTTTGAATCCCACTGGGCCCAATCTGTTTTTTATTGATATAGCAACTTAGCCTCTATTTTCCATCCTCAACTGGAATTAAAGATGTTATTTAGCATGTGGAAGCTCTAACAAATTATACAAAGAAAGCTTTTAATGATAGCCACATGGGAATCTCTCTCTGAAACATGAAAGTCTGTCTCATGAGAAAGACTGTCCTCCAAAATCACATGGCTTTAGACATACTCACGGCTACACGAGGGGGACTGTGCAATCATAAAAACTGAATGCTGTGTTTATATTCCTGATGAATCAGATACCATCACTAAATTAACGACTGATATGAAAACCCAAATAACCACTCTTTCAGACCAAACCCCTCTTTTGAATGATTGGCTTTGGGCTGGTTTGGATGAAACTACTTCTTGGTTTCAATATTAGACGCATATGTTGTTTACTGCCTTGCTTTGCCTTTACTGTTGTTGTGGCAGCTCCAATGGAGCCAATGCACTGTTGCTAAAGCTATGCAATATCAAGCATCCTCCATCTAGGCGCAGGGACTATCGCAGAAAAGGAGGGCACGTGAATTCTCAGGACCGGTTTTGAGGGGTGGAGAATAAGAGAACAGCCTGTTGTATGGCAAGAGTGATGCCACCTTGAAGTGAAACTGTCATAATGACCAATGTTTGACTCCTGTAGATCAAGGTGTTCTGCAGCAAGATCAAGAAACAAGGCCTTGTAGTACAGTTAACCCCTTAGAAAGACGCTCACCTAGCTTTTCCACTAGTCATGAGTTTTGCAGAGTGTCTGAGACATGACCGGCTACGTATTTCACCAAAAAATAACTTGCTATGTAAAAAGTACTTTCTGGAGGGTGGGTACAGGGATCCACTGTCTCTCTGCTTCCCAAGGCATGGCTTCTGTTCCTAAGTCCATATTAAATGTTTCTTTCTGATAAATTGGATTTGTCAGTCTTTCTTTGGCCTCTCAGCAAACTTGGCCTTTGGTTTGCATAAACCTCCTCATCGTGGAGCAGTGAACTGGAGCAAGTGCCAGTTACCCAGGCTCTCCTTGGAGAGAGATGTGCCTCCTTACACTAAAAAGAGCCATTGCTAAGTGATTTTATTGCCTTTTAGAAAGTTAAGTCTTAAGGGCTGGGGTTCCCAGAGTGGGAGACTGTGTCAAACTGAAACTCACGGTGCCAGCACACCTTGGTGAACACAAACCACTGTTTTGTAGTTTGGATCATTCTGATATCGATACTGTGCTTTGAAACAAAATGCCAGAAGCCTTGGAATGATAGTAAGAGGAGTTTAAAAATAAATTAATTAATTAATAAAATATTTTTTTAAATATGCAAAATGCCAGGGGTCACTGAGGAGCAAGGGCAAGGTCATCAACGGTAAAAATTGTGCCCAAATGCAGAGAGCAGGCTTGTTGCAGTCTCCTTGTTCAGTGGCCCAGAAATTCTGCAGCTTGCCCCATGGCACTGCCTTTCTATGCTGTCAGCGTGTCCATGTGTCATTGCTATCTACAAGTCTGAAAGAGCAGTCTCTGCTGTTGTCCCAGATCATTTGTCCCCCTTACTAGAAGAACTCCTATTAAACAAGCCTCCAACCCACGCCTTCAGGATAATAAAATCCCATGCTTATTAGAAAGGGGAGGGGAAACAAATTATAAGGCACCTATACTGTGCCAGGAACTGTGTTAGGTGCATTTGCCAACATTTTAAAAAATTTTAATCCTGATTTAATTGACTTGGAAAAATCCCAGCTTAAGTTGGATATGAGGAATGTGGCCTGGAGAAAAATTAACCAAGGAATTCAGCCTTCACAAGTCATTGGGAGGATGATTGTCTGCCCTTAAAAAAATGCTTTTTGTTGAGAAATGACAGTTTTGTCCCAGCAGAATCATTCATTTCATTAATCCATTCATTCACTCAACAAATATTGACTGGATGCCTTCTGTGTGTCAGCTTTAGTGGGCAAAATAGAAGTCCCTACCCTGTGGAGCTCATGTCTTAGCATGGTGAGAAGGCATAACAGATTACATCATATGATTTGTGAGCAGGTACTAAGTGAGATATAAAAAAATAGAAATAAGTAAAGAGGTTTAGGAGTGAGAGGGGGGTTGGTTGCAATTTGATATACGGTAGTCAAGGTATCCCTCACTGAGACAGTGACACCTGAGGAAAGACTCGAGGCAGGTGAGGGAGAAGCCAGGTGGACAGCTAGGGAAGAGCTTTCCAGGCAGAGGCAAAGACCCTACTGTCAGGGAGTGCTTGATTTGTTCAAGGGACAACACAGAGGCCACATGATTGGCATGGAGTGAATAAGGGGGAGAGTGACCAGGGAAAGATGAGAGAGGAAAGGATAGGAAGGGGACATCAGAGAGGGCCTTAGCCACAGCCATAAGGACTTGACATAGAGGGCATTGGAGGCTTTAGACTGGAGGAGTAACATGATCAGCATCACCTTTAACGAGATCACTCTTGGGTCTTGTATTAGTCTGTTTTCATGTGGTGAATAAAGACATACTTGAGGCTGGGTAATTTTATTTATTTGTTTATTTAGAGACCAAGTCTCACTCTGTTTCCTGAGCTGGAGTACAGTGGTGCCATCTCAGCTCACTGCAACCTCTGCCATCTGGGTTCAAGTGATTCTAGTTCCTCAGCCTCCTGAGTAGCTGGGACTACAGGTGTGTGCCACCTACACCAAACTAATATTTGTATTTTTTCAGTAGAGACAGGGTTTCATCATGTTGGCCATGCTGGTCTCAAACTTCTGACCTCAAGTGATCCACCCATCTCAGCCTCCCAAAGTGCTGGGATTACAGGCGTGAGCCACCACACCCAGCCCAAGACTGGGTAATTTACAAAGGAAAGAGGTTTAAGGGACTCACAGTTCCACATGGCTGGGGAGGACTTACAATCATGATAGAAGATGAAGGAAGAGTAAAGGGATGTCCTACATGGTGGCAGGCAGGGGAGAGCGCATGTGCAGGGGAACTCCCCTTCATAAAACCATCAGATCTCATGAGACTCATTCACTGTCATGAGAACAGCATGGGAAAGATCTTCCCTTTGGTGGGCCTTTCAGCTGCTCTTTGGTGGAATCAGGGTTGTGACCTCAGTGGCAGGGGGTCAGCTTCTTTTCTATTCAGAATATAGGCTTTTGCCAACCACCCTAATTGGACACCAAGGCAGGTTTCTAAGGAAAGTGATGGGGAAAAGGCACATCTCACAACTTCCAGAGAAGATGATTAAGACCTTGAGAATTCACCTAATTATTTCCTTGGAAGTCTAAAATTACAGAGTATACTTGACAAGGATCCAAACTATTTCTAGAAAGGCAGAGCCAGTTGTCATGCGAGGAGTCCCCAGATGCAAGCCCATTTGCACTGAGAGTTGGCAGGATGATTCCTCACCGTGGCTTTTGGTGTCATCCTCTACAACTCCTGGAGTCACTGGCTCAGACACACTGGATCACAGATTTGCCTTACTCTGTTCTGTTAAGGTTTCAGAGCTTGAGGGAAACAGAACAAAACAAAATCCTACCAAACACACTTCCCTCTTCCATGTAAGCCTGGATTTGAATATGCATAGTTGTTTTGCTGTCTGGTAATGGCCAGGGACGAGGACATACCGGCTGTCCTTAGCTGGCTCTTTAAGCTTCAGCTAGGACATGCTGGCCTCTCTTTGACTGATTTTGTGTTTTGTAATCTTCAGGTTTCCTTCTCTCTCAGGTGAGAAGCTGACTGACAATTTTGGAGCTAACCAAAGCAGGGTAATTATTTGCCTTTCTGGTATGTGTATATAGCTAAAATGTGTGTCTTTTTCCTTTGACTCCCTGCTCTAAGAATTTACCTTTTCCTCTCTCCCTGTCAAGGGAGACGCCAAACATCTCTATGAAAGAAATATAAAATGCTCTGTATTGTTTCCCCCCAATCTGACTGGGTTTCTTTTGTTTTCTCCTCTTTAGAAGAAGTATGGCTCTGTCTTCCACTCTTTCACAGGCAGGGGTTGACTATTAGATTCCAGTAACTCAGCTTTCATATGTATATCTATTTGTCAGCCAGATTATATTTAATAACAGAGTCCGAAACTGGCCCTAAAGCCAAAGGAGCTTGTATGGTTTGAAAATAATTGCATGAATAGTTTAAATTCTGGCAAACAGTTAAGGAATCCAGATGGATCACAGGGAGTATATTCTCTGGCTGGATGTTGACCCTTAGGGTATAATAAAACCAAAAAAGAGGTGATGGTACTGAGGGAGAGTGTTAAAGGGATTTCTCTTCCTGGGTTCGTGAGGGGCATGGTTTCAAGTGCAGGAATTCTCTGGCTTCCCGCCTCAGATGGCTAGGGCTCTTTGTGCACCTTCCTCCACAGCGGGCCAAGTAAAATTCTTTGAGCAAGCCAGGTAGGGCCTTTGTCTCTGAATTTCCTGCCACTGGCTCCTGGAGGAGGGCTCTGTGACTCACGGTTATAAAACAAGTAGCCAATCTGGTATCAGAGTCAAAGATCAATCAAGCCAGAGGAAGTTTGAAAGAACTTCTCTCATTGGACGGGAACATGAATGGGGAGGGAATAACTCGAGGTTTAAAACTTCACCTGCTCCCACCTGAATGGATTCCCTCTCTGGGTCCCCTCCCACGGCAGTGTGGGAGCTGCCTTTTCTCTCTCTGTGTGTCTAATAATCACTCTTTCACAAAACTCTTTGGGTGCATGATATTTATTCGAACGGTAAACTCATGGCACCTCTGGGACCTCTTTCCCCATTCTTTAGAGTTAAAAAGGCCAAGAGCCAAGGAGCGGGCAGCGGTCCCTGTTTCCGTGGTGGTCTAGTAGTTAGGACTCCTGGTTTTCACTCTGAGCAGACCGGGTTTGACTCTTGGTGTGGGCTTTTCTGAAATAAATATAATCATAGTAATAGGTCACATCTGTAGCACTTACTATGTGCCAGACATTATTCTGAGACTAGAAGGATTACCCTATTGGATCCTGACACAGCCTTATGAGATAGGGGCTATTATCCCTATTTTCAGATGAGAAAACTGAGTTAAGAGGACCTTAAGAACCTTGCCTAAGGAAATGGTGGAAACTCAGGGAGTGGCCCACAGTCTACTATACAACATTTAAAAATAAATATCGAAATGTTATAAAGGTTATCCTCTCAAACCAGGAAACGGACTAGAGAGGGTCTCTGCCATGCCCTTGTCATGGTGGCCCTGAATGAAGGCTTTCTGGGTCCACTACTGTTAGTGGCCAGGTCCTAAGGCAGGAAGCTCATTGAAATAGCTTTGCAGATTAGGTTCCTTTTCTGTGTCAGGATTCAGGCAGAGCCCCAGAGGCTCTTAACTGCAGGCAGCAAATATTTTTACTTAAGGAAGTTCCTGGAGCAGAGCGTCTCCAACAGTGAGGTGCAGAAGCATCATCTGGGATGCAGGTAAAGTGCCAGTTTTGACTGGGTGGGGCTGCGGTGGAGCCCGAGGTTCTGCTTGTCTGACGGGCTCCCAGGTGACACTACTGTTGGTTCACCAGAATGAGAGGCAATGACCTAGAACAAGTGCTTCTTGAGTGTACTTGTTGGCTTAAATGTTTCAGTTACAAGGAACTTTGCTACCAAGTTAGGCATTCTGTATTTAAGCACATATTGGACCTAGTTCCCACTTACTGTCTCATTTATAGTTACTGGAGTAGAAGACATTTTCCATTTGGGAGAATGTTCCGGGCAAAGTGTGCCCCCTCATAATTGGTGTGTTGAAGCCCTAGCTTCAGTACCTCAGAATGTGACTGTATGTGGATACAGGGCCTGTAAATTAAGTTACAATGGGGTTGTTAGAGTGGGACCTAATCCGATCTGACTGTGGTCCTTATAAGAAGAGGAAATCTGGACTTGCATCTAGATACCAGGGATGTGCGTGCACAGAGAGATGGCCATGTAAGGACACAGGGAGAAGACAGCCATCTACAAGTTGAGGAGAGAGGACTCAGGAGGAAACAACCCTGCTGACACCATGATCTTGGCCTTCCAACCTTCAGAACTATGAGAAATAAATTTCTATCTTTTAAGCCACCCAGTCTTTGGAATTTAGTTATGGCAGCCTGAACAGTCTACGGCAGAGGTTACCTATGATCTAAACTTCCCTCCCATGTCTGAGGAACCTGGTGCTGTGTAAGTGTGGCCATAAAGCAGGGCTCCACCTTCTACCAGGAAAGCTGAAAAGACCATGATTGCTTTTTCTGCCTCTTAGCAGCTACAGAGGGACCATATGGTCAAAGCTTGACCCATTGTGGGTTCTTCCAAGGACTGTGAGTTTAGAGTGAGGTGCACAAACAAGCCAGGGCAGCTCAGATATGTTCTGGTGGCAGTATGGTTCCCTTTGACCAGGGGCCCATGGCAATGTGGCAGTGAGGGAAGCCAGTGTCCAGTGGTGCTAAGGCCACTGCTGAATGCCAGGGCAACCTGGAATGTTTAGGGGCAGCAGCAACCACATGCCAAGAAGGCTGTCCTGAGGCATGACCCAGAAGGGGTTAGTGCCTTGATTCCCTTTGTTCCTTGCCTCTCTTCCAAGCCTGCTTCTCCAACCTTCCTAACAATTCTCTCTGCTCCCAAAGGCTTTCCAATAAATTTCTCTTCTGCTAAGCTAGCTGGATTTCTACTTTTTTGCAACCAAGAACTCTGGCTTGTATGGTAACAAAGATTTTGGATAATTGACCTTGTTTTCCAGCTTAAACATTCTTCATCTGAAATTCTTTTTACACATCTGTGTTCAATTGCTGCCCCATAAAAAGCGGAGTAATATTGTTTTCTATCTTTACTATGTTCAAACAGAGACTGAGGCTATGGCTGCTCTGTCTTTCACATCCTGCCTAGGGTAATCATGTTCATCCTTCTATCTGGCGTGTAGCAAAGTATGCTTAGATGGTAAATCTTGAAAGACAAAGTAGTAAATGTAAAAAGCTATATTCACTCATTTCTGCTTGAACTCGTGACTCTGTGATGACATGCAGCTCTCCAAGAAAATGCCTTGAAGACAAAACAGAATAGAGCACATGGTCCCCACATCTCTTGTCTAAGTCACTATATTCATTACAAAATAAGGAACCCTACTCCTTGCCTTTTCCTATACAAGACAACATCTGGGCTGGACTCGGTGGCTCACACCTGTAATTCCAGCACTTTGGGAGGCGGAGGCAGGTGGATCACTCGAGGTCAGGATTTCAAGACTAGCCTGGCCAACATGGTGAAACCCTGTCTCTACTAAAAGTACAAAAATTAGCTGGGTGTGGTGGTGCAAGCCTATAATCCCAGCTACTTTGGAAGCTGAGGCAGGAGAGTTGCCTGAACCCAGAAGGTGGAGGTTGCTTGGGAAGCTGAGGCAGGAGAGTTGCATGAACCCAGAAGGTGGAGGTTGCAGTGAGCCAAGATCATGCCGCTGCACTCCAGCCTGGGTGACAGAGCAAGACTCTATCTCAAAAAAAAAAAAAAAAAGAGAGAGAGATAACATCTGAGAGGGTTAGTGATTATTCCACTGCAGTCTATAACCAGATGTACTTTTTTACCCAAACTTTGATGTGATTTTGCATGTACTTAATCTTCACCACCTGTATATAAACTATTAGCTGAAATACACTAGAGAAGTCTGATGGAACACCTCTGAAAGACTTTACCTGCGCTTTAGGCCTTGGTCTATAGTCCTCAGTAAGACTTCTGAATGAAACGAACTTTAATTCTCTAAAAGTGTGATTATTTTTCTTTGGTAGATAATAACGGTGACCACAAAGGGTACTCAAGAATAGACTGGCCAGGATCATCTGAAACATTATGGGACCTGGTGCATTGGTATCAGCTTAAACCCTTTAAGCCCCTCTCGCCCTTCCATAGTTGCAGATGAGCAGATGAGTCTCTCCTGAGTCTCAGACCTCCCACTTAATTGATCATTCTGCTTTTATTCAGCTAGTTGCTCTCACTCTTTGACAAAGGAATTAATTCTTCTTGAGGCTTTTCATTTCTTGGCAAGGAAAATTCTTTTAGTTTAAAGATAAAAGAAGGAGTAGCTTAATGTATAACACTTACTGAGACTACGCTTGCAAGTATCTCCCTTGATGGGAGAGATTTACTAAAGGAGATTCAATATTGAAATGGTCAAAAATGGAATTCTCAAACATTAAGGCATGCCAGGTTTTCCAGGACTCCAGATGGCTACATATCATGGCCTGTTCTTGTGCAAATTTAAAACCAATGGGCAAATTACATCAAGGAAAATTCAGAACTCAAATTATCATGATTCAAAAGTCCATTTTAACTGTAAAGTCAAAATGCAGAGTCTTCTAAGTCTTCTGTCTATCTCACTATTTTTTCCTGCCTTCTTTGAATCTGATACCTTTCTACTGATGCTGAGATAAAAACACATTCATTGAGACATGACTAATTCAAGGCTACTCGGAGATTTTGTTTTTCTTATACAGCCAGTTTTAGCTAAAATGTAAACATTGAAAATTTCACCATAAACTCATTTGAAACTAAAAGAATAAATGTGCTAAAGAGGTTTTAAAACCAAACTGCCATGAAAACTGCTTTGCCCACAATTTTGGCCCACAGCCTTCATTAGATTACCCATCAGGACAAACAAAGTTCAGCCGTGTGAACAGGTCCCTATTTTGTCAGAAATATGATTTGAATCTAGACATCTTTTATGAACCAGTGAGTTTGTCTTACTATCTCATGACCAAAATTCTAAGAATGAATGTTATCAGATCTTCATTTCTATGTGTGTCTGTTTATGCATATGTACATATATTATATTACACGTTGTGTCTACATGATATCAAATGGACTTGTAAATGAATTAGTTCATGAATTAGCAAGCCCAAATATTTTCCAAGTTCATATGACTTAAGTAAATATTTAATAAATAAACTGGTTAAAATTATTGGTAAAATAAGAATAGAAATGTCTTCAAAATTGTCAATATACATTTTCTTTCTTAAGTTTACTGGTCAAACAGTTTCACACATGTCTCTGCTAAATGTTTTAAGATGTCAGGGCTGGACATGAAGACTATAAACTCAGCTCAAAAGAGAATGATCTCAGTGTAATTTTGATAAATTAGACTAATTTAATATTCTCGATTTAATGAAAACAGCTAATCTTCTGAACAAAATACCAATATATTTTACTTTATGGTTCTTACTTAGGTGAACATCTGATATTCACAAGCTATAAAAATGGTTAACAAAAAGACAACATAAAATGATGTCTAGCTTAGTCTAATATCTCAGTTCTCATAAGTAATTTATGTAAACTGTCAAAAAGTAAATAAATGTGAATGAGTAAACATTATAAATAAACTTTTCTTATAATTTGAAATCTTAAAGTTATGTTAAATAATAAATACTTATTAAATGCCTGAGTCATTTTTAATTTAAAAATTATGTTACATGTTTCTAAAATGGTTCTTACCTATAAAATACTAATATGTGACAGACAATTCAAGATTTCTTGCCTCCAAGGTTTTCACTAAGTTTAAGGTTACTAAGAGTTAAAAATCCTAATTAATATGTATAGTACAATGTATAGTATATACCAAAAAGTGAGATGTGATTTTTATGAGAAGAAATTATTTAAAATGGCATAAAAATATAATCTTTATTAAGAAAGAGAATAATTTCATCTAATTCAAGGTTATTTAAAAGTATGTATGAAACAAGATAGAAAGGAACCAGTAAGTAGGAGAGAGATATATGAAAAAAGTTATGGATATGAAGATAAGTTTTTTTGTAAGGAAGGTTAAAGTGTAAGGAGAATAATTTTGTCTGAGACAAGAATTTCGTTTGTTAATTTTTTTGTCCTAAAGTAAAATGACTGATTATTTAAGAAAGTATAGGACAAAGCAGAAAGTTCTGTTAGCATTTTTAAATGATCTACGTAAGTCATGATAAAGTTTGTAAAAAGATAATTTATGAAAATAATTTAATATATGACTAAGTTGGCTATAATTAAAGGAAAATTATTTATACCAATCTTTCTAAAGAT
Organism: Cacajao melanocephalus; assembly: GCA_963573385.1. Classification (NCBI taxonomy): domain Eukaryota; kingdom Metazoa; phylum Chordata; class Mammalia; order Primates; family Pitheciidae; genus Cacajao; species Cacajao melanocephalus. Next base: position 44,102 of record CAUYLG010046456.1, on the reverse strand, counting down.
TGAGCTTTGATATTAAAAATACACTAATATAAAACTAAAAATTTTGGTTCCCTGTGATAGAACAATGCTTTTTCAAAGTATTGGTTTGGAGTTAGTAAAATTACAAAAGTTTTAAATTTTTACTTATGGCAACTGTCTCCTTTAGCTTTTTTTGTCAACTCCTGAAACTTTTTTCCCTCTTTTTTCCTCTCTGCTATTGTGACCTAATACTGAAACGTTTATCTTGAAGGTCTAGAAAAACATTTTCCTTCAATATAACTTGATTCTTTGCTCTTGACTTTTCTTGATATGTCTAAATTGTTCCATGTAACCAGAGAACTCTCTATGCTATTACTTTTTTTTTAATTAAAAAAAATTTTTTTTTTTTATTTTTAAAAAGCCTGCAGCACCCGGTATTCCCAGGCAGTCTCCCATCCAAGTACTAACCAGGCCCAATGCTGCTTAACTTCCAAGATCAGACAAGATTGGGCGTGTTCAGGGTGGTACAGCCATAGCCTCTCCATGCTATTACTAAGAACCTTGTACTCTCCTTCTTAAGGTACTAGTTTCCTTATTTACATTCTTCTATAATATAGTGTTCACTCATGACCCTGGACACACTCTGTGTCTGATTAAATTAAGTCCCTTTTCATCAGATTTGGCTTCCACGTTATCTAAATGCGTTTCTCATAAGAAACAATCACATTTCAGGCCTTTTTTTTTTTTTTTTTTTTTTGAGACAGAGTTTTGCTTTGTTGCCTAGGCTGGAGTGCAGTGGCACAATCTTGGCTCACTGCAACCTCCGCCTCCTGAGTTCAAGCAATTCTCTTGCCTCAGCCTCCTGAGTAGCTGGGATCACCGGCATGCACCACCACACCCGGCTAATTTTGTGTTTTTAGTAGAGACAGGGTTTCACCATGTTGGTCAGGTTGGTCTCAAACTCCTGACTTCAGATAATCTGCCCGCCTTGGCCTCCCAAAGTGCTGGGATTACAGGTGTGAACCACCACACCTGGCCAGTAACTGGCTTAAATAACAAAGATGTTACATTTACCAAGATAATTCCTATGCTGTCTTATTAGGTTTTTGATTACTTAGGAAAACTGAATTCTAAAGGGGCTAAAGTTACATTCATGTAACTTTCTGTATTGCCTTTGAAGTCTTTTAGTTATTGGTTTGGATAAATAAATAGCTATTATTTTATGACTAAGTGTAATTCTGTTTTGATCAAATATATTAAAACTTTTGACATCTTTTGTGTAGGTTTCCCCAGGAAAAATCCTAAATTAAGTCTTTTTGTATTAAATGGTTAGACTTATTTGGTAAATTTTGGGAGGCATTGTGAAATAAGTGATACTAGATTTTCTTTCAGTTACATTTATGCATGAATATGTTATTGATACAAATGTTATAAAAATTATATAAATTCATAAATCTAATATGTTATAATTTTAGTCATCATTTTGGTTGTTAAGTTAAATCTTTTCTAAAGTTATATTTATATGAATATATTGTTAATGTGAGTATTCTAAAGATTACATGAAACTTATAAAAGTTTGATGCTCCCAATGTAACACTGTCAGTCATGATTCTGGTTCTTATCTTAAAATGCTGCATATAATAAAAATAACTAAATTTCCTTGTCAGTTGAAAACTTTCTTCAGGTTTTAAACATGACTATTCTAAATTTTGCCATCCATAGTTATTGTTCTGAATTCTTCTCTCCAAACATTTGTAATTAACTCTAGTCCAAAATTGATTTTCATGGAAAAGTTTCTAATTAGTATGGGTACAAAAAGAAAAAAAGGTATAATTTGGCTGTGGTGGCTCACGCCTGTAATCCAGCACTTTGGGAAGCTGAGGTGGGTGGATCATTTGAGGCCAGGAGTTCGAGATCAGCCTGGCCAAGATGGTGAAATCCTGTCTCTACTAAAAATACAAAGAAAAAATTAGCCAAGTGTGGTGGCAAACATCTGTAATCCCTGCTACTTGAGAGGCTGAGGATGAGAATCACTTGAACCTGGGAGGCGGAGGTTGTAGTGAGCTGAGATTATGTCTCTGTACTCCAGCCTGGGCGACAGAGTGAGACTCTGCCTTAAAAAAAACGCAAATGCATGTTCTGGTTTTGTTAAATGACCACTTTTTTCAATCTGTGTAATTAGCATTGATGTTATTGTATACTCATATGTATAATCTGTAGTATCCTTGTAATAATGAGTTGTTATGTTAGATGCAGAGAAAGGTAACGTCGGGGAAAAAAAAACCTGAATCATGCTAATCAGAAAAATAGATGTGATCTGAAGCATGTTTTCCAATGAATAGGAAAGTATTATGCTGGACCCCATGCTTATTCCTTACAACTACAACTGAAGATTAGCATCCTTCATAGGAAAGAGCTTTCCTAGCTATGTAAGACAATTGACGTTGGTCCTGTAAATGTAACTGGATGGTTGATGAGAACTTGTGAGACAAAGTCGCAAACATAAGAAGCCTTTTTGGCTTATTTCTGTTCAAACCCCTGACTTTGTGATGAAATGTAGGTCTTCCAAATAATGCTTTGAAGACAAAACAGGTTAGGGCTCATGGTCGCACATGTTGCTTGCCGGAGTCACTATATTTCTTTTTCTTTTCTTTTCTTTTTTTTGAAACAGTCTCGCTCTGGCAACCAGGGTATTTATTAAATGATAAGTTACCCTAGTCTTTGCCTTTTCCTACATGTAAGATAATGTCTGATGGAGTTAGTGATTATTTCTCTATAACGAGAGGTACTCTTGCACTCAAACTTTGATGTGGTTTTGCAGGTACTGAATCTTCACCATCTGTATACTAACTGTGAACTGCAATACTGCATTGGCAAAGTCTGGCAGAGCCTCTCTGAAAACTCCTCCTAGACCATAGGCCTCCACTTATAGTCCTCAGTGAGACATCCAAATACAACTAACTTTATTTTTTAAAAGCTTGATTCTTTTCATTACTTGACAGTGTCTATCATTATTTTCAGCCTTAAGTTAAATGTCTCACTGCTGTCCCTTAAAGCACTGTGTAGTAGTGAAAATGAAGAAAAAACAAAACTAGATTTCTTCAGTGGAGTTATGCAGAGGTTTATATCTTGGGGCTTGATGGTGGTTTCTATGCCAGATGGTGGTTTATATCCCTAGAGGCATGCCTGCATGATTTGGGGAACCTGGACTTGGAGTGGATTGTCCCAGTTATTTCAACACTCACGCCTCTTTCGTTAATTTTTACCCCTTACTCCAGTGCTTTATGTCACCAGTTTTGAAATCTTTTGCTATAAAACTGTATTCATTAGTTAACAAATTTATCTTTAATATTGATCAAGGCACTGCTACGGAGCTTTGACTAAATCTCTTAATCTCCGTAAGGCTTAGTGTCATTATTTATGAGAAGAGGGCAATAGGCTCAACCTTACTGGATAATTTAGTTATAACGGGATCCTAAGTCCTGTTCATCCCTAGGGGTCAAAAAATGTCAAGCACATGTGTTTGAAGGCCTGATAGAATAGGTACACTGCAAGTTTGATATGCAGTGAGGCTTGCAAACCTCCTCAGCTAGAACCCCTCCTCCCTCAGGACCAGGTGAGGCAAATCTGCTGCAGTCACAAAGACCTGGTCCTGGCAAAGGCAGAGTAATTCCCAGTGTGGTGTGGTGTCATGTCTGTCCCATGACTTTGCCTTCCATGGCCAGGTCTGATCGAGTCTTAGAGACGGCAGGAGAGGTGGATGGGAAGTGGACACTAAATATTAGCAGAAATAACTGCTTCACTGAAAACTTTCAGATAGGCATCAATAGCAGTGTTGGATATCCCACTGATAGAGTATGGAGATACATGTGTTCTCAGCATCTTTTTCAAAGCCCATTCGACTGCTCAGCACCCCAAAGCCTTCAGTGCCTGGTGGCTGCTCCTGAGGGGAAGCGGGAAATAACAGAGGTGTCCATTGGGGCAGCCAGGCCAGAGCATGTGGTAGTGACCAGCAGAGCGAGCTAGAACAGATGAAAGGAAATGGCAGAGTTGATGGCACTTGAACGTCTGTGAGACATCCCCTTGGACTCCCAGAAATATCTGGGGGCACCTGTACTCAGAATTGTGGTCAGATTCAGTGAGACTTGTATCTCAAGGATTAGGAGCAACACAGGAATAACTTGGAGCATGGGGCTGGCCACATAGTAGGTTCTACTTATGGAAGATACTAGCCCAGAGAATATCCACAGAAATAGTGACTGGTTAGTCACCCTACTTGTTAACCTAGTTTACCTTCCTTGTTTAATGATATGACCTTGTGAGGCCCAGTTCAATGTTAAGTTTCCATTAGCTTTTTGGAAACATTACAAATTATTCCAGGACTCTCATTTCTACCTTAATGGACTCCTGAGTGGAGTTTGGGGGTCCAGGGTCTTTAGGTTAGAGTCCATAAAGTCTATGAATAGGGTAGTATGTGAACACCCCATGTCCTGTGTTGCAGGCCAGCAAGTGATTCATGGGAAACACCAAACCCATGTATGCTGGCCATTTGATGCGGTTTGTTTATTTGCTTGGCAGAGGAGCCAGAGACCCTTGAGGCCTTATTAGATCCTGGGAAAATAAAAATGTCTAAGAACTTCTGCATTAGAAACATAAAATTGAGAAAAAATAAGAGAAAATGTTAGAAACATATTTGTGGGCTGTATGTGCTATTCTTGGGCTCCTAGAAAAGACCGAAATGCTACAATTTGAAGTATTCGTTACTAGATTGATCAACACTTGTGAAGGTGTGTTAAAGGAAATAGTCCTGCTCAGGAAGGTGAGACAATCTCTAATTATTCCATCGGATCTCAACTATAATCATGATAATTTTTGTTGCTTTAGTGTTTAAATAAACCTCTGTATGCACACACACACACTCAAGGCTTTGGTGCTCAAATTGAGCTCAATCTATGGTTTAAGATGCTGAGAATCCTATAAGAGATGCCTATGTGCACTGCCTACCACTGGGGATTAAGCTGGGGAATCTGACAGCAATTTGGAGGTAAGGTGGGTAGGGAAGAACAAGGAGCTGGGAAAGGGCAGAGCTGGAAGAGGCAGGTTCAACCACTATTGGCAAGATAAAATATTTTAATGAATTTGGGGTCATGATGGAAGTGGTGGAGATCCCTTCTTTATTCTTACCCCCACCCTATACTCTTTCTGTCTTGTTCCTTAGCATGTAACTCAATTATTAAAAAAGGAAAATAACCATTTACATTTTAATCAGGAATTATTGGACATTTTATTTCCTCTCTCAATGACTCCATACAATTTCATAATTTAGAAAGTAGAGATTCCATTGTTTAGAATGTCAAGTTTAACTCCATAATTGTTTTTCTTATTTTGCCAAAATATCGGGCAATAAGAGTAACAATAACATTTGAATTTGAGTTTATGATGTGGCAGAGACATTCTACTAAGCTCTTTATATACATTAGTTAATATTTGTAAAAAACATATGCAATAGATATTATTATTCCCATTTTACAGATGAGACAACTGAACTTCTCTATCAGGTAGAATACTTTCAGAAAACCCAATTCAAAGTAGCCTGAACAATATAGAGATTTAGTAATTCATGTTATTGAAAAAGTCTAGAAGTTACTGGGGACCAGGCATGATTCCATCAGAACTCTCCATTCCTGAGAGTCTCTTGACTTTGCCCTGTTCCATCTGTCAGGTTCATCCTGAGGCTGGTGTCAAGGCAGCTACAAAAATTGTGGCTTTCAGCCACATAGGACAGTATCCAATATCTTCCCTGTGGTACTCTGTGAAGAATAAGAAAATTCCCAGAATCCTTCAGCACACTTCCTTTCACACTTCATTGACCTGAGATTTTATCAACTGCTCAGGCAATAGCTGTGACGAGTTGAATGCCTTGTGCTGATTTTCTTCAGTACAAGTTTCTGAACTAATCTCTGGCAAGAAGCATGGACTTAATTTTAGGCCAATCAGAGCCAGTGATATAAAACTGAGTTCCATAATTTCAATGGCATTTTGCAAATAGAAGGGCAATATGAGTGAAGATGTGGAGACTCAGGCTCTGGTTTCAGAGCTGCCCCCTGGGGAGGAATCATTGAGCCAACATAAGTGGCATTTTCCTCACCTGTAAAATGATGACATCCATATACCAGAGGATCTCTAGATACCTTCTAGCTGTAAGCACCTACAGGGACTGATTACTCCCTTCAGTGTCCTCCCCTCACCTCATTCCCCCTCATGACCTTCCCAGTCAATGATGAGGCACTGTCCCTCTTTTCTCTAACAATACCCATTTCTCAAAGCTGTAGTAGCAGAAATACCTTTATGATTGCTCCAGACAAAACGAATCTCCTCTGCATGATTATAACACTGCATAATACATTTTCTCACAGTGGGATGATACTTATGTCAAAGCTGTAAAGTATTACACTGTAATTCATTTATTTCATCTATTTACTCAACAAATATCAAGCGCTTACTATGAGCCAAGTAGTGTATTAGGTGCCTGGGTGATGTAGTTTGGGTATTGTCCCCTCTAAGTCTTACGCTGAAATGTAATCCTCAATGTTAGAGGTGGGGCCTAATGGGAGGGGATTGGGTCATACAGCTGGATCCCTCATGGCTTGGTGCTATCCTTGCGATAGTGAGTGAGTTCTCATGAGATCAGGTTGTTTAAAAGTATGGGGCATCTCTCTCCACTCTCTCTCCATGTGAAATGCCTGCTCCCACTTCATCTTCTGTTGTGATTGTAAACTTCCTGAGGGCTCCTGAGAAGCTTAGCAGATGTCAGCACTATGCTTGTACAGCCTGCAGAAACGTGAGACAATCAAACCTCTTTTCACTGTAAATTACCCAGTCTCAGGTATTTCTTTATAGGAATGCAGGATGACCTAACACATGGGGAAACAGAGTAATAACACAGAGAAAGCTTTTGCCCTCATGGAGTTTACATTCTAGTAGCACATAAACCAATGCACAGATAAATATATGAATAAGCAACTCAGCAAAACTATCATATGGAACCAAGACTGAAAAGTTGTACAGAAAATAACAGATATAAGGGAGGGGTAGATGGGTGAGTGAACTGCTGGGAAATGTGGGAGAAGAGCCTCCTGTCAAGGTGAGAACAAGAGCAGACGTCTGGGAACAGGAAAAGACTTGGTAAATTTGAAACAAGAAAGCATCCTGGCATAGCAGGGGTACGTATGGAGGAGACAAGGTCAGAGGGCTAGCCAGAAGCCAGGTCACAAAGGGCCTTGAAAGCCTTGATAAGAACGTTGGGTTTTGTTCTAAGCATGTTGGGTAGTTGTGCTATTGTTGCTGCTGCAACAAACATTTACTAAGTTCTTATTAGCTGTCAGACAACTATGCTAAATGTTTTGCATGTATTATCTTCTCAGCCACTTTGTAAACTCTCGCAGCCCTATTCACCTTTGGAATCAGATAGATCTGGATTTAAAACCCATCTCTTCTACTTTCCATCTTTGTGACCTTGGCCAAGCTGCTGAACCTCTCTGTGTTTCAGTTTCCTTATTTGTAAAATGGGGATTAAAAATATCTATCTCATAAGGTTATTGTGAGGATAAAGCGAGACAGTGTTTGTTAAACAACTAGCAAAATGCCTGGCACTTGTTTGGCACTCAGTAGTTTTAGTTCCCTTCCTCTTCCCCTTTGCTTTTTGTCCCCTCCTTAAAGTCACTGACTGGGTCTAAACTCATTTTTGTAGTTGTTTATTATCTTGCTTGGTGCCTTGTATATAGCAGTGACTGGGTAGTTCATTTGCATAAATAAGGAAGTGAATGGATTTCCTTTTTCTACAATCATAACCAGGGTCAGTCATTGCCAGGAGATGAGGTACTGCTGGCTGGTGTTGGCCTCCAGGCTGTGAAGATAGGGTAGGAAGAAAAGGGAGTCTAGGAGGTTGGAATACCTCCAAACAGAAACACAGATGCAGGGAAGGGCGAGGCATGTTCTAGGAGCAGTAAGTAGGCCAGTTTGGTTGGGTTATAAGGGAGCTCTATCATGAGGACCTTGCATACCATCGAGAGTCTGTATGTTCTTCAGTAGGAAGAATAGGAACACACAAGAGTTTTTTTTAGTAGGAAAAAAAAGCCCCAGAGTACAACCTTTAGCTTGATTATTCCTGCTGGTATGTAGCTTAGTAAATATCCCTTAGCCATTTCATGTCCAGTACCTCTGCTAGAGAATAAAGTTTATTATCCAGAACAGGGGTTAGGCTGGGCATGGTGGTTCATGCCTGTAATCCCAGAGCTTTGAGAGCCTGAGGCAGGAGGATCACTTGAGGCCAGGAGTTTGAGAGCAGTCTGGGCAACAAAGCGAGACCCTGCCTCTACCAAAAAAAAAAAAAAAAAAAAAAAAAAAAAAAAAAGCCCAGTGTGGTGATGCACTGCCTTTGATCTCAGCTGCTTGGGAGGCTGAGGTAGGAGAATCCATAGCAGTGAGCTATGATTGTGCCACTGCACTCCATCCTGGGTGACAGAGCAAGACCCCATCTTAAACATTCTTTAATCAATTCATTCAACAAACATTTATTAAGCCCTATTGTGTCCCAGGCACTCTTTAGAGATACAGTGGTGAATAAGACAAAATCTCTACTTTGTTGAAGTTTTCATAACAATGAAGGAAGACAGATTCTACTCATATCAACAAATAAATATAATAACATAATTTAAGATAAAGGCCATGAGAGAGTACCTTGCGTTGCTACTACTTTAGCTAGAGTGGTCAGGGAAGGCTTCTCTGAGGAGGTGACACCTGACTGATGAGAAAGAAACGAGACAACCATGTGAAATTCAGGGAAAAAATTCCAGGTAAGGAGGCCCTGTGATGAGAATGAGCTTGAAGTATCCAGGGGCCACAAATCATCCAGTGGGACTGGAGGCTGGGGAAACAAGGGGAAGATTGATAGACCTGGGGTGGCAAACACAGGTTGGATTATGTAGGGTCTTAAAGGACTTTTGACTTCATGCTAATCATGATGTCATTCTAATCATAATGTATGGGGGCGATTATATAAAAAAGTGCACCAGACTTAGTAAAAAGATCACTCTTTGCCAAGCGGAGAATGGATTGTAGGGAGCAAGAGCTGCAACAGGGAACAGGTCCAGATGTAGTTGCAGTTACTCAGCTGCTACGGTTTGAATGTGTGAGTTTTTCTAAAATTCCTGTTGAAACTTAGTCATCTCCTAAAGCCCCACATCTTAATCCTGTTGTATTGGAGATTCAACACATAAAAGGTGGGGCTTTAGGAGATGATTATATCTTGAGGGTTCTGTCTTCATGAATGAGATTAGTGCCCTTACGAAGGGGCTTGAGGGAGCCTATTTGGCCTTCTTTTGCCCTCCTGCCATGTGAGAACGCAATGTTCATCCTTTTCACTATGTGAAGAGGCAGCAACAAAGTGTCATCTATAAAGCAGAGAGCAGCGCTTGCCAGTCACTAAATCTGCCAGCACCTTGGTCTTGGACTTTCCAGCCTCCAGGACTGTGAGAAACAAATTTATAAATTACTGGGTCTAAGGTATTTTGTTAGAGCAGCAGGAATGCACTGTCACTGTCTTGATTCTTTTTGTGTTGCTGTAGAGAAATACCTGAGGTCAGGTAATTTATAAAGAGGTTTATTTAGCTCACATTTCTGCAGGCTGTACCATCTGCTGGGCTTCTGATGAGGGCTTTTTTGCTGCATCAAAACATGGCATAGAAGCTCAAAGGGGAAGTGGGAACATATGAAGAGGGTGGAGGGGAATCAAACCTGAAGAGAGCCCTGGCTTTATAACAATCCATTCTTGTGAGAACAAACTCATTCCCCTAAGACCCAATCCAGTCTCATGAGAACAAGAACAGCACCAAGCCATCCATGAGGAATCCATCCCCATGACCCAAACACCTCCCAGCAGACCCCTCCTCCCAACACCACTGCACTGGGGATCTGATTTCAACATGAGATTTGATGGGACAAACAAACCATATCCACACCACAGCAGACACCTACTGAGAGACAGTGGTATCTCAAACCATTGTTGAAGCAGTGATGAAGGTGGGAAGGCAGCAGATTTGGGTTATATTTTAGAGGTAGAGGCAACAAAATTTGCTGATAAATTGTACACTTAGTTTAATTTAAAATTGTATTTGGCTATACCCAAAAGAATAAGATAGAAGTTAATTTCTCTCTTAAGTCAGCATGTGTGTAGGAGGTCCAGGGCTAGTGAGGCACACTGTACTATTATCAATTTTGCCTTTCTTCTTTCCAGCTTCTTCATTTTGGAAAGGGAATGTCTATCCTATGCCCTTCCCACTGTTGTACTTTGGGAGTACATAACTTGTCTGGCTTCACAGATTCACAGCTGGAGAGAATTTTTGCCTCAGAATGAAACATACCTTGAGTCACACCCATATCTGATTTATGTGATATTTAGATCAGTTTTTGGGCTTAGAGTTGATGCTGGAATTGGTTAAGGCTTTTGGAGTTTCTGGGATGGAGTGAATGTATACTGCATTTGAGAAGGACATGAATTTTGGGGGTCCAGAAGGCAGAATGTTATGGACTGAATTGTGTTCCCCCAAATTCTTAAGTTGAAGCTCTAACCCCCAATATAACTATATTTGGAGACAGGCCCTGTGAGGAGGAAATTAAGATTAAATGAGATTATAAGGGTGGGTTCTAGTCCCATATGACTGGTGTCCTTATAAGAAGAGGGAGAGACTCCTATGATGTTTCCATGCAGAAAGCAAAGGTTATGTGAAGACACACCAAAAAAAGGTGGCCATCTGCAAACCAAGGAGAGAGGCCTGAGGAGAAACCAAATCTGACATGTTGATCTCAACTGTCCAACCTCCAGAGCTGCGAGAAAATTAATTTCTATTGTTTAAGCCTTCCAGTCTGTGGCATTTTGTTACGGTAGCCATAGGAAACCAACACAGATCTTGCCTCTCACTGTCAAATCAGCTCTTTATCGCCTTGTTTGTGGCACCGGAGCTAGACCCACTTGGCATGCTGGAGTTTTGTCAGTAGGCGGTGTGGGAGGGATACTGCAGGAAGAAGGAGTTTTTCTTTTAGTTACAGGGCTGTCTCTTTTCCTCTTGTTTCTATAAGGTGACTGCCAGTGGTATCACATGGGGCATCCAGTGGCCCTCACTCTCCAGACTTGACCACAGCTACCTGCCCACTGCCTTGATCCACCAGCTGTGGTTCAGCTCTAAGGCAACCCACTGAACTTTTCTGCCTCACCCCTCTTTTCTGCTGCGGCCACACCCTCTCCAATGAGTTCTAGACCCCCTCTTTCAAGTTTCTTCCTTTCTTGGGAACCCTAGCTCAGCCCTAAGATATTCTTTAGAATTATTTTTTATCCCCTCATAGTACCGAATCCCCTATTAGTAATTCTTTATGTTACACTTTGCCTGTTCAAATTCTATCTCCTGACTGGACCCTAAATGGTACACATGCTAACAGCTCACTATTGGGCCATCATAGGATGTGACTGTCATCCCTGTAATTCAAGGCAGTATCTGCATCAACATAGAGGAAGGGGCTGGGTCCAGTGGCTCATGACTGTAATCCCAGCACTTTAGGAGGCTGAGGCTGGCAGATCACTTGAGGTCAGGAGATCAAGACCAGCCTGCCCAACACTGTGAAACCCTGTATCTATCTACTAAAAATACAAAAAAAATTTCCGGGCAGGGTGGCACATTGCTGTACTCCCAGCTACTAGATAGGCTGAGGCATGAGAATCATTTGAACCTAGGAGGCAGAAGTTGCAGTGATCTGAGATTGGGCCATTGCACTCTAGCCTGGGCAACAGAGGGAGAATCTGTCTAAAATAACAATAATAATAATAGATAGATAGAGAAAGGGATGAAGAAGAGACAAAAAGTGGTCCCTTGACACTTCTGTTTACATCCAATTGGCCAACTAAGCCAGAAGGACACACACAGCTGCAAGGGAGGCTGAGAAATGTAGTCTTTACTGTGGGCGAACTTGTGCCCAATAAAGTGATCTTACTGTGGAAGAAGATGGCAATTAAACGGAGACAAACTGTAGTCCCTACCATGTGAGTTAGAAGTGAAATCAAGGAATCAAGGGTAACTGCCAGATTTTTGCATAAGCAAAAAGTAAATGATGGTCCTATTTACTATGATGGGTAAGATTGGGATTTGAGCAGGTTTTGCAATAGAGGTGGATGGAAAAAAATCGAGGATTTTATTTTGCCATATTGAAATTGATGTTCTCATTAGAAATTTGAGAGAAGCCATCAATCATAGAAATCTGGAACTCAGGGGACTCATCAGCATACATGTTGCATTTAAAGTGCTATGACTAGATAAGGTCACCTAGAGAAAGAGTATAAAAAGAGAAAAAAACAGAGGACTGAGCCTGAGACTCCAACATTTAGAAGGCAGATAGACGAGAGAGCCAGCAAAGAAAGCTAAGAGGAAGTAGCCATTGGTATTTGATGATATTAAAGATTATTATCATTTTTCAGATGTGATAATGATAGTGTGTGCTTACATCTCTTATCAACAAGTCCTTATTTAGAGATATATACCGAAATATTTACAGATGAAATTTGTCTTGGACTTACAAATAATTTGGGAGGGAAAGTAGGTAAGGGCTAGAGAAAAAAAATTGTTCATGAGCTGAAGCTAGGTCATGGGAAGGTGGGAATTCGTTATACTTTTCTGAATGCTTTTATATACATTAAAAATGTTCCATAATAAAAAAGTAAAATAGAAAAAGAAATGCGTAACCACTCAAGCAGGATGACCTCCAGGATATTGCGGCGTCACGAAATCTAGTAGAATGTGTTTCCCAGAGGAGACCGTGGTCAATGTCTAGTGCTGCTAAGGGCAAGCAGGATGTGGACAGAGAATTGACCACTGGATTTGACAAAACCACTGCCATTGATGATCTTGCTAAGAGTCATTCAGTGGACTGACGAGGACAAAGCCTGGTGGGAGGGAGTTGTATAGAGAATGGACAGTAAGGGAGTAGAAGGGGAAAGATAGATGACTTTTCTGCTCTAGAGGAGAACAGAGAAATTGAGAGACAGCTAGAGAGGAACATGGAGTCAAGGAATATATTTAAATAGGACACATTAAGGCATGGAGTTATGTTGACAGGAATGAGGCAGCAAGTTGTTGAGTAGGGAGAGCTCGTTGGATGGACAGCACTAGAAAGGGGCTAGCCTTGCAGAGGATCAGGGTCTGTCTTCCTCTGTATCAGGTGAGAGGACAAATACGTGGGTCTGGACACAGGTTTCTGGAGTTTGGTGGTGGGAAGATGAGGTAGTTCTCATATGATTGTAATTATTTTCTCAGTGAAGTGTGAAATGTAGTAACAAGCTAAAAGCAAAGAAAGAAGGTTTTCAGGGTTTTGAGGAGGAAGGAGAAGGTGCCAAATACTCTCCTTGAAGAGAGGGGACTGGAACTACCAAGGAAATGTAGTGTCCATTAGGAACTGTCATGAATTCAAAGAGAAAAACAAGCAGTAAGACTGCTTGATTGACATCATCTGCTTTCCTCCCCTGAAGTGCAGGCATGAAGGAGGCAGACAGTTGCATTTAATCGGCGGTGGAGTTTTACCAGGTGAATCTAGTGGAGGGAAAGAAGAGGCAGATTATAGGCAAGGGGCTAAAAGACCACAAGCTCTAAGGAGGGAGGAGAGAACTGAGCAAGTGGCTGTTCCTATGGCGTAGTGTGTGTACAGGGAAGTAGAGGGCATTGTGAGTTTGTTTGCAGTGTAGCTGGGTGGGGGAATTGAGCGAGTGAATCAGGAGGTGAGGAGATGGTGGCCAAGAATGAGATGGACTGGCTGGGTAAAGTGGCTCACGCCTACAATCCCAGCCATTCAGGAGCCAGAGGCAGGAGGATTACTTGAGCTCAGGAGATCAAGACCAGCCTGAGCATCATAGTGAGACCCTGTCTCAAAAAAAAAAAAAAAAAAAAAAAAAAAGGAATAAGCAGAATAAGCAAGATGTTTGAAATAGAGACTTTAGAGACACTTTGGTTTATTGGTGAAGACAGTCCAGGCAGGCTGTGCCCATGGGGACAGATGGCTGAAGTGGGTGGAGAAAGTGAGAAAGTGACAACTAGGCTTAGAGGCCAAGAAACCAAGAATCTGCAGTTCTGTTCTTTTTTTTTTCCCCACCAGGGATCAACACAAGGCTCTACCTTCAATTGGTTCTTGAGAATTGTTGACTAAATTTTGGGCACAAGGCCTGGCACAGAGAGAACAGCGAGCAGAAATTTAGGAATGCGTGTCCAGACTTGGAGGGGAGGGAGAAGAGAAGTAAAAGATAAGAGCTCTCTAAATGATCTCCCATCCCCTTGGGTCTGCCTAGAATGCTGCCATTTGTGGAGGTTGACATATTCTAATGGTGCAATCTGAGAACAACATATTTGACTCAATTCAATTTGACCATTTATTGAGCACTTACTACATTTAGAATGGCAGGCCAGGTGCTAAGAGTCCCTAAGGAAGCTATAGCTAGTTGGATAGAGGGTGTAAAGCATGCGTAAAAATGTCAGAGAGCTTCTGCTATGTGCCAAATAGTAAATAATTAGCTTTGCCTCCTCTTGTTGGTAAATCAAATTCCTTGAGAGGTTTGTTTGAAATTGTGGACTCTCAGGAAGGCCTGTTTTAATACGATGTGGAACTGAGACTGAGGAAGCCACAAATTAGACACTTGCAAAGTGAGAGATTTGGATTATTTATTTGGTAATTATCCTTTGTGCCCCCCTCCATACCTTTTTCCTGAAATGTTCCCCAAACCATGCTGTATTTGTCAGCATTTTACAGAGAAACCAAACCAAAGGACACACGCACACACACACGGACACACGCGCGCACACACACACACACACGCACGCGCACACACATGGGGGATTATCTGTTTAATTTAATAAATTGCTCATGCAGTGGGGGGTTGGCAAGTTAAAAAAACACAGGGCAGGCTGGTAAGCTGGAAATCCCAGGAAGAGTATATGAAAGGAAATTAAATTTGGGGACCCCAAACTCATTTAGCTAAAGGGAAAAGTCAAGCTGGGAACTGGGTCATGCAAACCTGCCTCCACCTTTTGGTTCCCCATGGCTACCAAATGAAAAGCTACCCACCTGCTCCGTATTTCGCTGGCAAGAAAATTCCTAGTGAGCTGTTAAAACGTCACCATGGCAATGCAAACTGATGGCTTATCTTTACAGGTGCAGTCACCCTGGCCTGCCAGACCAAATGCACATCCAATTGTTCCCCTACCCCATTTTGTCTGTGTTAACGTATGTAAAACACACATTCCCCACATTTTTCCTCTGCCCCTTTTGTTTATGTGGAAACAGTGTGCTTCTCAATATCCCCGCCCATTTCCCTTTCCCCTTTAAATTTGGTGCTCTCAAAATCATCTTAGGAGAAAGGCATGGACTTATCTCCCAGGCACATCCTTAACTTTGGCAAATAAATCTCCAAAACTGATGGAGACTTGTCTCGTCATTTTCTTTGATTGACAAGTTGATGTTGTAATCTTGAGTCCAAATTCTGCAGACAGCAGATTTGAAACTCAGGCAGGGTTTCTATGCTGAAGTCTTGAGAATTTCTTCTACTTTGGGGAACCTCAGTCTTTTCTCTTAATCAAGGATTACGAACTCTAATCTGCTTTACTCAAAATCTACTGATTTAAATATTATTTCATCTTAAAAATACCTTCATAGCAACATCTACACTGGTGTTTGACCAAACAACTGGGCCTAGACAAGGTGACACATACAATTAACCATCACTCCTGCCTATAAGATAATCAACATTATAGGATTCTAAGCTCATCAGCTTCCTCTGCAAAATTTTCATTTTATCTAGAGTCTAATTTTTGTGTCCATGCCTTCTCTGAAGCATTAGTCTTTAGGCTCCTTGCTGGTAGGCTCCTTTTTTTTAAGGCAGGTTCTATTGCTTTTATATCCATTGCAGTGCCTTACACCGGTCCCCAAGTGCCAGTAAGTGAAAAGGGGGTGACGATAAAAATAAGAGCACAGGCTCCTGAACCAGATAGTCTTGAAATCAAAGTAATTTTAAGCAGTTTATTGAGTGTTCCAGCCCAGTGTTCTCAAATATAAAATGAGAACAATCATGTATGTATATTTGGGATTATAGATTTATTGGGAGGAGAGGCTCTATTTATAATTCATTTTTTATCCTCCCTCAAAACAGCAGAATTTACTGTGTGTTAGCAGGTCCTGTTCTAAGCATGTCGTGTGCAGGAACTCAGCCTTCAGAATAACCCTGCTGCGCACTCTTCTACCATTTCATGGGGAGCGAAGGGGCTCAGACAGTCTCCTAGTCCACTTGGGCTGCTGTAACAAAATACCATAGACTGGGTGGAATAGAAACAACAGAAATTTATTTCTCACAGATGTAGAGGCTAGACATCTGAAAACCTATGAGAGCTCTCTGGGGCCACTGTTATTAGGGCACTAATCTCATTCACAAGGGCTCTACTCTCATGACCTAATTGCCTCCTAAAGCCCCACCTCTTAATACCATCACCTTGGGGGTGAGGATTTCAACAGATGAATTCTTGGGAGACACAAACATTCAGTCTACAGCAGAGAAGTTAAGTCACGTACACATGGACACAGAGCTGGAAATGATGACAGATTAGAGCCGAGGTTGGCCTGTCTGCAGAGTGCCCTGGCACTTTTTCCATGGTTCCCTCTGCCACAAAGCCCCTCCCTTCACCTGGAGCACCTGCTTCTCTTCCAGAGTCAGTTCCTGCCCCACTGCCTCTCAGAAGCCTTTTCTGATACACTTTCCCTTGGGAAGAGCTGACCAGGGCAGCAAGGATAGCAATGTTAGTTGTGACCTGGACCAAGAAAGGAGTGGAATGGAAATTCAGCTACTGTTGCTGGCAACTGGTGAGTCCTAGTCCCAGGCTGTGGCTAACCACAGAGGGAAACCTTATTGTAATCCTAATACCAAGAAGGGTCAGCCTTCACACAGAGGCACCTGTTAGGTGGTAACTGGGCCCTGGGACTGACCATTCCCTCCTGCATGCCTTGCCAGCACAAGTGCTCAGGAACATTCGCCTCCTGCCTCTGTTTACCAGTAGTGATCCTCTGGAATGCAGGAGCCATGTCTCAGGTGTCATCATTTACCTCTTGTCCAGTGCAGGGACTGGCACACTTCTGCTTAGGGTTTGTTAGCAAATGGATAGAGGGAAGAATGAAGGAAGGGGG
This sequence comes from Cacajao melanocephalus, assembly GCA_963573385.1. Classification (NCBI taxonomy): domain Eukaryota; kingdom Metazoa; phylum Chordata; class Mammalia; order Primates; family Pitheciidae; genus Cacajao; species Cacajao melanocephalus. The sequence continues at coordinate 26,885 of CAUYLG010046456.1, read as the reverse complement.
AAAAGCAAGTTTTATCTTAAAGTTGGCAGGGTGATTCCTCTCCTTTCTTCATCCATACAAAAAATATTTATTGAGCACTTACTATGTGGCAGTCACAGTTTAGACAATGGGGTTATCGATACTTAAGGTGTTCTGGTCCTGGCCCACAGGAAGCTGATTTATTATTTTCTACCATGTTATACAGAGAGGAAAGCAACAGCTTATATGAATCTGGTTCTTTAAAATACCCTGCTAGGTTTCCCAGGGTTTCATGCTTCTAGGCTCCTGATTACTTAACACATTCAAAACAGAAGAATTTTTTTGTGTAGCAGGAGAAGTTGAAAAACACTGACATCCCCAGAACGTGGGAAATCCAGATTTCAGAATGTCTTCTCTACAGCCACATGTTTCCCATCTGTTTGTTTTCCCAAAGCAGCCATTGCACCCCACCAGGAGGGAGCTCAGGCTAGCCTCCAGGCAGGGCTGTTTTCCACAGCATCTGCCCCTCCCTACTAGAGCAGAGGGCAGTGCTAACTGTCATCCAGAGGAGCATCTGTGAGAAGCAAAGTGAATTGTCTGGTCTGGGCAGTTCCTAAGTGGATTCATGACTAATAACCCTTGGTTCCTAATGACCTGGATGAAATAATGCAATTTCCTGGGCTCTGGAATTCTGGAGTCTCCAGCTATTAAAGCCACTGCAAAGTACTCTTAGATACTAAATGCATGGTACATTTCACGGTGTTGTTTTCTCAGGCCATCAGCTTGTGCATATTCGATTGCACATGCCCAATTTAAGAGGCACTTGCTGCTCCTATCTTCAGCTCTGTTAAACGGAGAAAAGCCAGACAAACTAAGGCAATAATGGCGCCAAATTAATGAAAGCATTGTGTAAATGCTTATCAATGCCAAGAGGAGCCCATAGTTTCTGCTAGTAAGTAGAAATTCCCGAATATGAGTAAGATAGATTTATAATGTCAAAGGAATCTATGGTTGGTATCCCTAGCATTGGCTGATGGTAGAAAGGGTACATAGTTATTTAGCATCTTGGATATGCAAGTTCCTCATCATTTAGGTATTGTCAAATGGGACAATAGTAAACACAAAGGGTCATTGCAACAGCTACATGAGATCTGTGTGAGGTGCCTAGCACAGGACTGGCAGCTGGATGAAGCCCAGGACCCGGCTGTTGGAGCATTTGAACATGGTGAATATGTGCTCCTCATAGAGCTAGGAGCTCACTAGAGTAACCCACCCCTCGGGTCACAGGGACCTGGGAATTTGTTCTGAATATTTAAAACAGGGAAGGTTTACTCAGGTGATGGAAATGCTGAGACAAGCAGTGGACTGAGATAACATGAAGGTTAACACAGTGAGAAGCCATCAGCATGCCTGGGCTATGGAGACACAGGGAGGAGACAGCTTTCTCTAAGCCTGGGGGGTCACACAGCAGAAGCTGGGGCCACACAGGACACACAGTTGCCATCAGAAATGCCACCTGCAGAGCAGATGGGGAGGGATATAGTTAGGCTTTGTGTTCCCACCCAAATCTCATCTTGAGTTATAATCCCCACATGTCAAGGGAGAGACCAGGTGGAGGTAATTGAATCACAGGAGTGGTTCCGCCACGCTGTTCTCGGGATAGTGAGTGAGTTTTCACAAGAGCTGGTGGTTTTATAAGAGGCTCTTCCCTCTTTGCTGGGCATTTCTCTCTCCTGCCACCTTGTGAAGAAGGTACCTGCCTACCCTTCAGCTTCCACCATGACTATAAGTTTCCTGAAACGTCCCCAACCATACAGAACTGTAAGTTAGTTAAACCCACCCAGCCTCAGGTTCTTCACAGCAGTGTGAGAACAGACCAATAAAGGGAGAAATGCCCTGGCTTTTTTCTCCCTTTTCTCCACCTTCTCACCTCCCACTGGTGCCAAATCCAGCCAAAAGCTGGCCGATATGGGAGTCTGAGCTTTAGGGGTGAGCCCTCACCATACCCTATAGAGAGTAGAGCAGGGGAGAGGTGAGGAAGGAAATTAAACCTGCCTGGTGTGCCCACGAGCCTGGGCAGTAAAGGTACCGTATGAAATGATCTGCCTTGGAGGTCTTCATCTGGGGTGACATTTTTTTTCCAACCTATCTCCTTTCCTCTGTCCTTGTCCCCAACCTTCTTCATGCCTATTTTTCAAATTATTTTGATGTTCTGCTCCAGCTGGGTCATCTGCTGTCCACAGGTGGGAAAAGAGGAAAGACAGCAGCCCCACTGCAGCCACCACCCACACTGCTAGATGCCTGAGCATGTGCCTGCGCTGAGCACGCCTAGAGTGCAGCCAGTGATGCTGCTGCTCCTGCCTTGCATGTGCTCTGCCCAGTGCTTGGCATATCTCCCTGGCAGGTGCTGTAGCTGTGCCGCAGTGCTCTGGCCCTGAGTCTGGCCACCACGTGTGTCATCAGGGAGGACCCTCTCCTTGAGTAATTTACATTAGTGATTAAAGCTCTGGCTTTTAACTCAGTCTCAACTCAGGGTAGGTGGAGAGTATTTTGATAGCTCACTTGCCATTTTTCTCGAGAAGTCCTTCTTCTCTCACCCGCTGTGTGAAACTTACTGTTTGCAAACTCCTTTTTACATTCTATTAGTAAAACTAACCTAGAGCCTAGATTAGGGAAAAGCTGCATGCATATGGGGGAAAAAATAACAATGAATGTAGTTTATTCTCCCCACTATGCTGCATCCTGTTGATAGAATATGGGAATATAATTTAATCATTAAAACATTCATGCCGATATGGTAAAACACTGTGTTACAGTGTAAATGGGAAAAAATGCAGGATGTAAATTTTTGTCAAATGAAGCAACAACTGCTTAGAAAACTGTCTGGCAGAGAATGCACTAAAAGCTTGTCTTTTGGGAGTTGGTACTATGATTGATTTTCATTTGAAGAAATTAAGTTTACTCCAGAGATCCCTTGAGTTCTGGAACTTGTCACCCCTGGAAGTGCCCGAGGTGTGTTTCCAAGACCCTATATCAGCCAGGCTGAAACAGGACCAGATCATCTCTCAAATCTCCACCCTATGTTCTTGCTTGGCCACCTATTGCCTGGAGTAAGGGCCACAGAAGCAGAAGTGGAGAAAGACTTGCCTGCCCAGACTGAGCCACAGAATACAGGGAGCCAGCCTCAAGGTCCACTAAAGCAGTGCTGAGACCCACTGCTAGGATTTAGAAGAAAGCAGAAGGGGATGATGAGCCATTGCAGATTTTAAACTAAGCTGGTGAGTTTAGAGTCTCTTCTGTACCATGAGTTTTGTGAAGGTTCTAATTCTGTGGTCTTTTTCCAGAATATTATGTTCTTAATCACTAATTTGCCTTGAGTGACTTGACTAATTAGTATCCTCAAGATGGGAAAGGCCTTACATGAGTAGCAGGAAATTTCCTGAGAATTTCTAAGAAAAGATGGGCTGAAAGAAAAGGAAGGATCTGACAGGGAAGAGAAGAGTGTGAACATAGCTTTGGCTCCCTTCTCCAGGTTTATGCTGTCAGCAGAAAAACCAAACTCTGCAAAACATTTCAAAGAGGTTTATTCTGAGTCAAGATGAGTGACCATGGCCCAGGGAAAACATAAACCCCAGAAATCATGAGTAATGGGTTCCAAGGGAGTCAGACTGTAACTCTGTTTTAAGCATTTCAAGGAAGCAGAAGCTGCAGGCAAAGTTGTAAATCGATACATGGAAGTTATACATTGGTTCAGCCCCAAAAGGCGGGCTATCTTGAATTAGGGGGCTTACAGGTCATAGGTGGGATCAAAGATTCTTTCATTTGTCATTGGTTAAAAAAGCTCTATGTAAAAACTTGGAGTCAGCATAAAGAATGTTTAAGTGAAAGGAAGGAAGTTTGCTGGTCAGAGTCAGGTTATGAGAGCAAGACACATATATATTGGGTCAAAATGACATGTTTAGCAAGATTAATGGTCTGTAGATATGACTCTCTCCAGAGCTTTTTGGAAAGAATTTTTAGTAAAGAGAAAAAGGTCAGAGTTCAGTACTCAATGCTCTCCACAAAGACTGCTCTGCCTGAACCCTATGATATAAATCATGCCATGGGACATGGGCCTGCTCCTCCCGAAGGGCCATTGGCTGGGTCTCTTAGGGTCCAAACCAGAATCTCCTGATTCTCATTCTCATACAATATTATGCAAGGAAAAACTCCCTTTTGGAAAAATTCCCTTTTAGAATTCTTAATTTGGCAATCTTCCAATTTGCTTAACATACTAAAATAAATATCTGATAGGCCTGGCATGATGGCTTATGCCTGTAATCCCAGCACTTTGGGAGGCCGAGGTGGGTAGATCACAAGGTCAGGAGTTTGAGACAAGCCTGACTAACATGGGGAAACCCTGTCTCTACTAAAAATACAAAAAATAGATGGGCTTAATGGTAGGCATCTGTAATCCCTGCTACTCAGGAGGCTGAGGCAGGAGAATTGCTTAAACTCGGGAGGCAGAAGTTGCAGTGAGCTGAGATCGCACCACTGCGCTCCAGCCTGGGGCAACAAAGTGAGACTTCATCTCAAAAAAAAAAAAATACTTGATAAAGAGGTAAGTGTGTATGCATGTGTGTGTAGGGGGACGCCAGGGAGGTTGGGGAGAGGGTGTCATGTGACCCACACACTGCACAGTTCTCTGGCTACTTCCTTCCCCAACTCTGATTTGACTGGAGTATACATTAATGCCCAGTCCGGCCTCATCACCTCTCCAGAGAGCTGACACTGCTTGGGAAGCTGAATTGTTCTTTTTGAAGGGAGAATTACATATGAGAGATTGAAAATTGAAACAAACTAAAAAGAATTCAAGGTCACTATGAATTAGTTAAGCCTACTGCCTGTGTTATGGCAAATTTATCACTTTCTCCCTGAATTTTAGGTTCCCTTGGTTGGAGAAGGTAGATATGGATGAGTTCCCTAGGGTTGCCATAGCAAAGGACTACAAACTTAATGGCTTAAATTGAAGCAACAGAAATCCATTCTCTCACAGTTCTGTAGGGCAGAAATCAGAAATCAAGAAGCTAGCAGGGCTATGCTCCCTCTGGAGGCTCTAGGGGTCCTTCATTGCTTCACCAGTTCTAGGGGCTCCAGGTGTTCCTTGGCTTGTGGCTGTATCACTCTAATCACTTCACATGGCCTTCTCCCCTGTGTGAGTTTGTTGACACTACTTTGTCATCTCTCCTACAAGGATGCATGTGATTGCATTTTGGGCCCACCTAAAAAATACAAAATAAACTCCTCTCCTCAAGATCCTTAATTAACCACCACTTGTGCCACATAAGATCACATTTACAGAATCCAGGATTTGAATATGGGCATGTCTTTGGTGCCAATGTTTAGCCCACTACACTAGGTAATCCTTTTCTCTCTTTGTCTTATCACAGAACAGGCCCTCCTGCACATAAAGTTGTTTGCTTTCTAAATTCCGTGAGTTTTCAAATTTTGTTTCCATTCTTCTGCTTTCTTAACGACCTAAATAGAAATATGATTCACGCTGACTTCTTCCTTTGTATTTAATCTTGCGCTATGAAAACAAACTACTGTCTCTGATGCCCTACCAACTTAATAGTGTTTCTGATCTTTTGAAAATCACAGGTTTGTGTTTACAAGAACATACCCTCTAGACTCAAGCTTATGTCTCTAAAAGTCTTATGGGTGGTACATTAGGGTAATCAGCAAGAAACTGCTCCTATTTCTCTTAAACTCACTTTGTCAACTGAGAACGAACTTGGAGATCTACAAAACTGGAGTTGATGCTCTTCTCTTGATTACTTCTACAGGCCTTTGAGAGTTCCAGAGAAGTTCTCCGTGTGCTCTATACATTAAACATACTGCCATGTTTTCCTTTAAATCATCAAGAGCAGCACATTGGATAATGTGTTTATTCCTTTCTCTGCTCCTTAGGATTATCTTTTTTTTAAAGTCATAGACTCTTCCCCATCTACTGTAAATGAATGATTTCATGCTCCATCCTGACAAATCTGGTTAAAATGACATTGCATCTCCTTATATCATCTGTCCAAATTGTACAAAGTAAGAGCGTCTAATGGGCACTCTTCAGCAAAGTTACTGCCTATAAAGTGCTTAGAGATCCCAGGCTGTCCTAAAAATAAAAGAAAGTCTTGAACAGGTTTCTCCTTTCTCTGAGGTTTACAGATTCAGAAGCAGGGGGTGGGGAGAAAGTGTTTCCCTCATTATCTTTCTAACATTCTTGAAACATATTCTGCTCCTTGAAAACCTGATATTCAAAAGTTAGCTCTGGGAGTGTAAGGTTGATTTTTTTCACTTTGTTTATTCTAAATTTTTTAATTTAATTTTTTTTTTCTGAGGCAGTCTTTCTCTGACACCTAGGCTGGAGTGCAACGGTGTGATCCCAGCTCACTGCAGCCACAACCTCTCCAGCTCAAGCAATCCTCACACTTCAGCTTCCTGAATAGTAGAGCCTGCAGACACATGCCACCATGCCTGGCTAATGTTTGTATTTTTTTTTTTTTTTTTTTTTTTTAGAGATTGGGTCTTACTGTGTTGCTCAGGCTGCTCTCAAACTCTGGGACTCAAGAGATCTTCCTGCCTCAGCTTCCTAAAGTGCTGGGGTTATAGGAGTGAGCCACTGCATTCAGCCCACTTTATTTATTTTAATGAGATAAACATTAGTCAATTAAGCTTTTTTTTTTTTTTTTGAAACAATCTCACTCCGTCGCCCAGGCTGGAGTGCAGTGGCGCAATCTTGGCTCACTGCAACCTCTGCCTTCTGGGTTCAAGTGATTCTCCTGCCTCAGCCTTCCAAGTAGCTGGGACTACAGGCACGCACCACCATGCCCAGCTAATTTTTGTATTTTTAGTAGATAAGGAGTTTCACTATATTGGCCAGGTGGGTTTCAACCTCCTGACCTCATGATCTGCCTACCTCAGCCTCCCAAAGTGCTGGAATTACAGGCATGAGCCACTGTGCCAGCCAATTGGGCTTTTATTGGAGGAGAATGAATATCTATGGTGATTGCTTGTAGAATTAAATGTTGTTTCAAGCTTTTTGCCCCCTAAAGATGAGAATGGTAATATAATATTGGTAGCCTGTGAGTTCTGTGAGCTCTAATTGAGATAAATAAAATATTAGAAATAGAATCCCAGGCCCAGGAAGAACCTTGTCTTCAGAGGAGCAACCTTGGTCCCAGCCCCTCTCCATAGCTGCATGAAGAAGCTTCACAGAAGACCCTCACCCTCACCCCCAGTTCTGGAGTGCGAAGGTAAGATCTACATTGTCCTGATGATGGTCATTGCTGGAGAGCTCTGGGACATACAGGAAATAGCTCCAGGGCCTCTTCCTCTTTATTGACACAGCAGCAGTTTGGAGCTTTCCAAGAAGACCTACTTTTTATTTCCCCCAGGTTTCAAGATTTGGGGCACTTGTGGGAGCTATAGATAGGGTGAGGTTTAGCTCTTGGCACCAGGCTATTGTCAGGTTGGAAGGGATGGGGAAGGGCACTAGAATCGGTGGTTTTCAGGGTTGAAGGAGACCTTGGGTGAGGGGATAGCAAGAGCCAGAGCCTGTCTTTCCCATGGCCATGGGGCCGCAGAAGGCACAGGAGAGTAGGGTATGCAGGGCTGTGTTGGAGGTGGTTAGGGAGCTCTACAGACCTGCTCTGGGTTCCAGGCCTGGTGTGACACTGACTAGCTGCGTGCCATGACCACACTGCCCAACAAGTCTGCGCCTCTGTTTCTTCATGGGTGTCATGAAGGGACTGGACTCCATGTTTGTTTAGGTCTGTTCCAGTTCCAGCGAACAAACTACAAACAAGCAAAAAAAACCAAGCCTGCCTTGTTTATTTTCAAGAAAGCATTTGCTAATTTCTCTCCAATATAGCCAAGTCCCCTTATTTACGATTTTGTGCTCCTCTCAGGTCTCAAAATAGTGCTGTTTATTTTTAGAGATAAGCAAATAGTTCAGTTTGACTGGAGCATGGGAAGAAAGTGGGAAGGCAACCAATAGGAATAGAGCCTGAAAGGGAATCTGGGGTTGGACCATGAAGGCCGAACTACTCCTAGACGTGAGCATAAGAACACACTGTCCTGGTGCCATTCTTGGCCAGAGAGAACCAGCCCCTTGGGACAGGAAAGGGCTGAATGAGGACCAGACACAGATTAGAGCCCTCCCTGATCCTCATCCAACCCTTCTTGACCCGAGGGGGCTGGGAGTCTGTGGGGCTGAGGGACACTTCCTTGTCTGTACTGTGTTCTGGATACTTGGGAATTCCCCAGCCAAGTGTCCTCAAATGCTATGAGCTTTTCCCTAGTTGCATCAGAGCATACAGTTTGTATAGCCCTACGTCCTACAGGTGGCCAAGAGCAGCTGCTTTCAGGCATTGGGGACAAGGACATGAGGGCTAGAATTTCCCATGCCTAAGTGTGGAGCTCCTCATACGTCGGAGGGAGCTGGGAGTGGGAAGAGGACAAGGACAGCTGCAGGCTTTGCCAGCTCTTCTGAAGTGGCCACATTCCAGCCCAGACCTCAAACACAAAGGAGTATGAGAAGTGAGTACAAATGTATAGTATGGGGATCTAACAATTTAGAAATGAATATTTAATGTTATAAAAAAGTAGTGATAGTGGGCCAGGCACGGTGGCTCAGGCCTGTAATCCCAGAACTTTGGGAGGGTAAGGTGGGTGGATCACAAGGTCAGGAGTTTGAGACCAGCCTGGTCAATATGGTGAAACACTGTCTCTCTAAAAATACAAAAGTTAGTTGGGTGTGGTGGTGAGTGTCTGCAGTCCCAGCTACTCGGAAGGCTGAGGCAGGAGAATTGCTGGAACCCGGGAGGCGGAGGTTGCCGTGAGCTGAGATTGTGCCACTGCCCTCCAGCCTGGGCAACAGAGCGACACTCCATCTCAAAAAAAAAAAAAAAAAAAAAAAGTAGTGCTAGTGATAAGCTCACATAACAGACTAGAGCAGAGTTAGGGGGAGTGCATGTGTGGATAACTATTTTAGCAAGGGAGGTCAGGGAAGTCTTGTGGGATGTAGTAGCCCTTAAGCAGAGAGTTAAGTGGAGTGAGGAAGACAGGGCAGTGGCATCTCAGCACAGGGACCTGGACCAGCAGCAGGGAAGGCCATGTGGCTAGGGTCAAAGTGGTGTACATACATAAGAGGGACCAATCAGGTTGGACTTTTGCAGATCATGGTAAAGATTTTTATTTTGAATAATGTGTGTGCTCTTCTTTACCTGCCATGAATACTATCCATTTGTTTATCTGATTAACTCATCAAAGTTTCTAAAAGTTATTTATTACTCTTTAAGGAAAAAAGGTTTTTATTTTAAGAATTATGGGAAGTCACTGCAGAGTTTTTAAGCAAGGGAATGAACGATATGACTTACTCTTTAAAAGCATCGCTGTAGAGCAGTAGAGCAGTAGAGCAGTGAGAGTAGAAACAGGAAAATAATTTGGGTGTTACTGTAGCATTATTTTTCCTTTTTCTTTTTCTTTTTTTTTTTTTTTTTTTGAGACAGAGTCTCGCCCCGTCCCCCAGGCTAAAGTGCAGTGACACAATCTCGGCTCACTGCGACCTCTGCCTCCCGGGTTCTAGCGATTCTCCTCTCTCAGCCTCCTGAATAGCTGTAATTACAGGCCCCTGCCACCTTGCCCAGCTAATTTTTGTATTTTTAGTAGAGATGAGGTTTCACCATCTTGGTCAGCCTGGTCTCAAACTCCTGACCCCAGGTGATCCACCCACCTCAGCCTCCCAAAGTGCTGGGATTACAGGCTGTGCCTGGCCCTCTTTTTCTTAAGACTTTTAGTTAATTTTTGAAAATTATTTATCTCTAAAAATTGGGGTAAAATATATATGACATAAATTTTACCATTTTAACTGTTTTTTTAAAATGTACAGTTCAGTGGCATGAAATACGTTTACATTATTTTACAACCATCACCAACATCCAGAAGTTGTTTCATCTTAAAAAACAAACTGTTTCCTTTAAACAACAACTTTCCATTTTCCTCTGCTAAAAGATAAACTGCAGCACACTAAGATTTTAAAGACTTTATTGGAGCAGACAGCAATTTATTAATGGGGTAGTACCAAAGGGGTCAAGTGGAAACCTTTTATGGGGTGAACGCAGAAGCAAGCTAAAGAATATTTGATTGGTTAACGAGCAGTTTGGGGGAGTATTAGCAATATGAAGTCTTCCAATCCATGGATATAGGATGTCTCTCTATTCATGTATTCTTTGTTTTGTTTTGTTTGTATATCTTTAATTTCTTTCAGCAATGTTTTGTGCTTTTCAGCATACAAGTCTTTCACTTTCTTAGGTGAATTTCTAAGTTTACTCTTTAAAAATTTTTTTAAATTTTTAATTTAAAAAAATTATAATTTTTAATTGGCTAGTAATAATTGTACATATTTATGGGGTACCGTGTGATATTTTGATATATGTATACAATATATAATTAGGGTATTTAGCATATTCACCACCTTAAACATTTGGCATTTATTTTTGAAAATATTCACAATTTGCTTATCTAGCTATTTGAAAATATACATAAATTGTTGTTTATTACAATCACCCTACAGTGCTGTAGAATACACTAGAACTTACTCCTCTTATCTAGATGTCCATTGATCAACTTTTGTGTCCATTAATCAACCTCTGTCTATCTCTCCCTGCCTCCTCCCCTTCCCAGCCTCTAGTAACCACTATTCTACTCCCTACTTCTATAAGGTCAACTATTTTATCTTCCATTTATGAGTGAGAACGTGCAGTATTTCTTTCTGTGTCTGGCTTACTTCACTTAACATAATATCTTCCAAGCTCATCCATGTTGCCACAAATGACATAATTTAGTTCTTTTTAAATCAATAAATAGTATTCAATCAGGAAGATATGACACATTTTTCATCCATCTTTCTGTTGATGAACATTTAGGGTGATCCCATATCTTGGCTATTGTGAACAGTGCCACAATAAACGTGAGAGTGCCAAGATCTCAACAAGATCCAGTAATTCTACTACTGAGTATATATCCAAAGTATGTTATTCATTTTGATGCTATTGTAAATGCAATAGTTTCCTTAGTTTCCTTTTTTGGATTGTTTGTTATTAGTGATATAAATGCAACTCATTTTTGTGTATTGATTTCCTATTCCTGCAACTTTGCTCAATTTGCTTATTAGTTCTATTGGTTTTTTTGTGTGTGCATGTATGGAATCTTTAGGTTTTTCTACATATAAGATTTTATCATTTGCAAACAGATAATTTTACATATTTCCAATTTGGATCTCTTTAATTTATTTATTATTTTATTTTATTTTATTTATTTGAGACAGAGTCTTGCTCTGTTGCCAGGCTGGAGTGTAATGGTGTGATCTTGGTTCACAGCAACCTCCACTTCCTGGATTCAAGTGATTCTCCTGCCTCAGACTCCCGAGTAACTGGGACTACAGGTGCATGCCACCATGCCCAGCTAATTTTTGCATTTTTAGTAGAGACAGGGTTTCACCATTTTGGCCAGGATGGTCTTGATCTCTTGACATTGTGATCTGACTGTCTCAGCCTCCCAAAGTGCTGGGATTACAGGCGTGAGCCACCACACTCTGCGTTGTTTTTCTTGCCTAATATTACTGAAGCTTTCTACCCAATAAATGAGAATTTGAACAGTGATGGGGAGGTGCATAATGGTTGGATTTGGGACATATTTTGTGGGCAGAACAAATGAAACTTGTTGGCTCATAGGTGGGTGGTGGAAGAAAGAAGTTGAAAGAGACTTCTAGGTTTATGGACAGATTAACTGGCTAAATTATTGTGGTGCCATTTGCTTAGTCGGGGTAGATGGGGAGATGCAGGACTGAGGGGGAAGAGAAAAGCTCTATCTGGGCCACACTAAATTTGGCCATGATTGTGGATCAGATAGATAAAAGCAAGAGAAGAAGGAGGGAAGAAGTCAGAACACAGACCTCTGGGGAAAGCTCACATGTAGAAAAGGGATGGAAGAGGAGGCATCAGAAAGAGAGGCAAAGAAGAGAAACCTGAGGGGTAGAAAAAGAACAAAGAACATCAGAGAAATGAGGAAAAAGTTTCAGGGAAGTGGCAATGGTCAACTATGCAAACAAGAGGGGAAGGAAGGTGAGGACTGAGAAAGGATCTTTTATGTGAAAAACGAGGAGGAGGTTATTGGTGACCTCTGACAGAACATTTTCAGCAGAGTGGATAAGGTCTCTGCCTGAATGCAAGTGAGTTGAAAATGCAAGTGAGTGAGGGAAGTGCTTTAAACAAGTCTAGAGTGCTGTATGTGTGAGGCAATGTTGCTATTACTGTTGCCACGGAAACAGAAACCATTTAGGAGAACTAAAAGCTACTGAAAACCCCTGACTCTAACCCATCATATCCGCTTGATCTCTTGTGAAAGATAATGATAAAAACCAGTCATTAGAGGGGCAGGGCAATTTTAAGTTTCTTCATTTTAGACATAGCCCCTAACTGGAAATCCTCCCCCTTCTTGAGAAGGGAGCTTGCACTGACATCTACACTGGCTTCTAAAAAGCGCAGATGACCTGCTATACTTCCTGACTTTGTTGCTATTGGTTGGCACCATTCATAAATATACTTTGCTGTTTTACTTTTCTTTGAAATGAGCATGCTGAATTACGTGGAGGAGAAAGGCAGGAGAGATAGAGGCAGCAGAAGCCAGGGCGGCTGAAACACAGAGACATTCAGGTGGGCATTTTAATCTTCGTTTTGTTAATTCATTGTTGAGAATCAAGACTTGATGATCACTTAATATTATCAGAGGAGTGATTTTTGAAAAGTAAATTTGTTTTGTTCTACTATAAATGTTATTTTCCTATCATGTACATGGTAGTTTAAAAAATACTGTAGAGGTACAAAAATGTTGAAGGAAGCAAAATTCTCCACCAAGATAAATTCCAAAATTCTCCACCAAAATTCTCCACCTCTATTGATATTTTGGGGGTTTTCCCTTTGTGTGTGTGTACGCACATATAACTTTAATTTTCATAGTTGCATCCCTGCACTATGGGCAAGTTTATATTCATTTCCTCATTTCAGTCTATGATTTTTCCATGTTACTGTGAATTCTTTGTAATCATAAAGCTGTGGCATAATATTGCATTGAGGAACTTTACTAAACTTCCTCCATTTTTGGCTACATAGCATTTTTCCTATTTTTCATAGCTTGGGTCCTTTTATTATATAAGATATATTTTTTCATTCAGGGTCTTGTTTTAGGGGTAGAAGTTAAATTTGAGGACATACATTTCAATGGATTTGCTCAGAGCCACAATGAGAGTGAAACAGCGTGTGAGATCATGAGTGTATAATCTGTTCCTTACCCCACTGGGACCCTAATCAATGTTTCTCAACACTGGCTGCACATTTAGCCAGAATCACCAGACTCTGAGGAGATTAGAAAATCACCCCTAGAATAATCGAAGCTTAACTTATGGAGATCAGCCAGTCATCTGCAGTATTTGTCTTGTTTTCCAGAAACTTCTCAGGTGGGTCTAATGGGTGGTCAGCATAAAAACAGATGACCTAGGTCATTCAAAATATTTTTCTGTCTCTGGCATATACCAGAGAGTAATATGTATCAGGAGAAAGGGAGGTATAATTTTAGGCAAGCCAACCAAATCTCCCTCTCAACAAGACATAAATAGTGCAAATTATAGAATGATTTGTGGGAAACATAAGACTTCTAGAAATGTCTATCATCTACCTCAGCCACATAAACTGTTGAGATGAGAATCTACTTGAGTTTCAATTTACTAATGTTTTAAAGAGGTAGATTTGTTTCCAGTGCTTTGGTGGTTACAAGTTAGAGAAGTTAAGGCTGTAGTGTGTTCTAAATGTGTCTAAATCATGCCCGTATCTGTTAGAATCTGCCAAGGCAACCAGGCTTCTTTTCTTTTGCAAACTTTTTTTTTTTTTTTTTTTTTTTTATACAGAGTTTTGCTCTTGTTGCCCAGGCTGGAGTGCAATGGCACAATCTCGGCTCACCACAACCTCCGCCTCCTGGGTTCAAGTGATTCTCCTGCCTCAGACTCCCGAGTAACTGGGATTACAGGCATGCGTCACCATGCCCAGCTAATTTTTTGCATTTTTAGTAGAGGCAGGGTTACTCCATGTTGGCCAGGCTGGTCTTGAACTCCTGACCTCAGGTGATCCACCCGCCTTGGCCTCCCAAAATGCTGGGATTACAGGCATGAGCCACCATGCCCGGCCCTTTTGCAAACTCTTGAAGATTAAACACAAGGTGGGCATTTAATGGCTGGCCAGTCACACACTGTGGGCATAGTGAAGATCTATGGGATGGGATTTGGAGGCAGGAGGTGGCTCACTCTGGCTTTTAGGAGCCCCATAGACATGGCATTTATCTTCTCTGGACCCCACATCCTCAGGAGGAAAGTGGACAGAGTTTATGCCAGGGCTGCATTCTGGTTTCTCCCTTTGGGGACTGAAAACAACCAGAACAGCTAAACTACATTGAAGCATTTGCTGTTCCACTCCTAGCCTACTACAGGCCAGAATCATCCCAACTTGATCAACAGTGTGTTAATTAGACTTCTTGTTTTGACTCAGTGGAAAACACCTGTTTAGTACCTTCTTTAATGAATGTAAACATTCACACAGTACTGTTTACAAAACACACATCAGTGCCTGCATCAGTTCATTTGATCTGTTTACATGCATCAGTTCATTTGACCCACATACTAGCCTTAAGAACTGGAGGGTGCAATTCTTATTTTAAAGATGATAAAGATGAGACCCAGAGAACATAGGATCTTTCCCAGGTGGAATGAGAACTGGTCCAATCTGATTGAGCCCAGGGCAAATGGTCCTTTCTTACAACTTAAATAATAGCTACTGTGGGAAATTGGTTAAACAAATTTCATAATGTTTATATAATTGGATACTCGGTAGCCAGTCAAATGATGACATTGATATTATTAGTTGCCAAAGAAAGGTGATCATGACACAGAAATAAGAAAACAGCAAGGTACAAAACAGCATTATAAATGCACTCATTTTGTTTAAAAATACTTGTATATATTTCAAGAAAGATGAAAAAAGCATATATGCAAAATTTTAGATATGTCTGGTTGGTGATAAACTTTGTAATTTCAGTTTATTTCAGCTTGTATTACATTGTAATTTTTTTTTTTTTTACCATGAACATGTACTACTTGGGTAATAAAAATAAAGGAAAGTAAATAGAATTGTTCATGCCTTTCTGAATGGCTCTTCTCTAGATGAAATAGTCCCAACCCCTTTCACTTGGCCACAAAGAAGGCTCCTATTTAATTCTCTGAGTTTTGTACATTATTGTCACAAATAACTAAAAGGCTGACTAAAAAGCATAATTGAAACTTAAACCCAGGACCCTTTTAACTCAAAAGCACATGCTTTCATTCATTATATCACCCTGCCTCCCATCCACCTGGGATTACACAAACAACCTCCAATTTGGAGGAAAGATGATATATTTTTTCAGTGTACTCATTGTTGTGTACGTGAGTACATGAGGATTAACTTGGGCGTTGTTAGCATTTCCTGTGTACTCCAGAATCAAGGACTCTTTCTACTTTTCTATAGTTTTCTCTGTGCCCAGACATCTGAGGCATTCTAGTTCCCCAAGGGTAAGCCTTTAAGATAAAAGCCTCACAAGGGTCAATGGTCTTGGCATGAGAGCAGAAGGCAGCCACAGAAGGTACCTAAACGGTACACATTGACATCATTTCATAGTAAAAGACCATAGGAGTTCTTTCCCCACAGAAGATTTAATTGTGAGGCATAAAATGATGGCTTGGAAAACAGCTTCATTTGCTCATTTATTGATCATTTATCTGAGCACATTCATGTGCCTCAGGCTGTGCTGGGGTAAAGCAGCAGGCACGTGCTTGCCTTCCGTGGGCAAACAGTCTGGTGGGTAGGGATAGAAAGAAAGCAACTGCTGCCCCTGGGGTAAATGCTGGATGGGAAACCCATGGGGCTGTAGCCAGCCAAGACCTGGAGGGGTCAGAGAAGGGTTTTTCTGGAGAAAGTGATGTTTAGAAAACTGAGACTGGGTAAGCAACAGCCAGGAGATGAGCTGGAGCTCAGAAGAAATGGGCAAGAGAGAGCCTGCTGTGTTGAGGGCCTTAAAATAAGCATCATGAGACTGAGTATCGTTTACCGAGGGGATGGAGGGGAGAGAATATGCTGGATAACAAGATCCATACTGTGAAAAGCCTGGTGATGAACTTGATTCTGAGATGATAATGGATTTTAAGTGGAAGAGTAATGTGGTCAGATATGCATTTTGGAAAGGTCACTCTGGCCATTCTGTGAAGAATGAATTGAGAACAGCCAGAGTGGAGATAGGGAGCCATTGAGGAGGCTGTGCCCATTGTCCACGTGACAGATGACAGCCTATACTAGGTCGGTCTTGAACCGACCCCTGAGAGGAAAGAAGGGAGTTGGTGGAGACTGCTGGATGAATGAGCCAGGTCTGCCACAGAGGAAACACTGGGCAGCAGGATGAGCAGAGGAGGAGGAGAGCCCATGGTTTACTTTTGCTCCTGGCCCTCTCTTCTTTAGGTTTCAGATACCCACTGCCCCTATACCACTGGCAGGTGGGGTGGCAACAGGAATGACAATGCATGGGGTGCCAGGCACAGTGCAGCTGCGTCCCTGGCTGTCACCTGTGCTGCCTCCTGGGGTCCTCTCAATTACTCCGAGAGGTTGAATACTTGCTGATGATCACACAGTTTGCACAAAGAAGAGCTAGGATTCAGATTCAGTTGGGATTTATTCCAGAGGTTTTCCATGATATCCCAATGTATTTAGGAAATACACATGATGTTTAATAAACTGCCTTTGTAAATAATTTCTTTTCTCTAAGAAGTGAATTTAATAGTAGAATGCTGTCTGGGAGAAATGAGAAAGAGAGGGAGTTTTAATTTGAATAAATGGGCTTGTGTGGAGCCCCTGGGTCATGTCATTTAGTCAGCTTGATTTTGGACAGGGAGGACTCTGATGTTTACTAATCCATAGAATTTATTGGAATAAGTAGGACAATGTCTCTCTGATAACACTTACTGTTCTTCTGTCTTGGAAATCAGAAGACTTGAAAATCAGAGACTCAGATACAGAACAATTCTGTGATTCTGTGGTCTTCCTTAAATCAGACATTTGGTTAATAACAGATACCTCCAATCCTTCTAAATTCATGGATGAAGTGCATTAGAAAATGAAAAACATATTGTTGAGATTTTTACATAAAATTAGATAATCAGCATCGTAGACTCATGTGTTATATTAACCAAGGAGAGCTGAGGAAAGTTTTGAGAGCCAGAGAGAGGGCAACATTTAGTCAAAATAATGTTTTTAAACAAAATGAAGCCATATCTCTAAGGAGCTCAGAGCTCTTTCTATATGTTGTTTTCATTGAGTTGAATTTCTATTCATTTGTTTATTTGGTGGCTGAATGTTTGTGGTAGGATGATTGTGCAAGAGAAGCTAGCTTTTGGAGTCTGCTAAAGAAGGAGACAAGGAGATTTAGTAAAGACAGAGGTGGGAAGAGGGATGTCTGAGATAATGCCGTGTATCTTGTTCTTAAAGGCAGAGGTGTCCCCTGGCATGCTCAGATGCCAAACTTCTACTAAGTTTCAATCCCTGCTACATCCCTGGGGATAAGTTGTTCTCTGGGAGCATTATCTCTTCAAAACAAAACAAGAATGAAATCTTACAAGAACTTCCATTTTAAAGGGGTAATTGTCTGTAAATGTGTCCACAATCAATAGGCACCTTTTCTGCACAGGGAAATTCTCAAGAAAGAAACTTCAGTGAGGCTGGGTATGGTGGCTCATACCTATAATCTCAGCACTTTGGGAGGCCAAGGTAGCCAGATGGCTGAAGCCCAGGAGTTTGAGACCAGCCTGGGCAACATGGCAAAGCCCTGTCTTGACTAAAAAGTACAAAAAATTAGCTGGGCATAGTGGCAAACACCTGTAGTCCCAGCTACTTGAGAGGCTGAGGTGGGAGGATCGCTTGAGCCTGGGAGGTCGAGGCTACAGTGAACTGTGATTGTGGCACTGCAGCCTTGAGCCTCGGTGATAGAGTGAAATCCTGTGCCTATGAGCCTGGGTGATAGAGTGAGATCCTATGAAAGAAATAAAGAGAAAGAAAGAAAGAAAAGAACGAAAGAAAGGAAAAAGGAAAGAAAGAAGGAAAAAAGGAAAGAGAGAAAGAGATAAAGAGAAAGAAAGAAACTTCACTGGATAATGTGCAAATTGACCAATTAAGACAACAGAGGGGAAAAGCTCGTCAGCAAAAGATAGAGAAAAGGCATGTATTGCTAAACTGCCAAGACAATGCTGATACTTACAGGATCTGACATTTTGGCCATTCAGACACTTGCCAAGCTGTCATTTTTCAGCCATGCCAATTTTGTCCTAATGGCACTCTGACAGTACACATCTTCTTGAGGTGTCTCTTCCTCCATCTGTCTGTGTGCATTTGTGGGCAGAGGACATTATTACCACACATGTGGTGGTCTGGGCAAAGTTCTTCTTTCAGTGGAAGAAGGCCACAGCCAGTTCACACTGCATGTCCACCCACTCTAAGCTGGGCCCAAGAGTCAGTGCTTCAAGAAGACCAGCAGCCCCAGGGAGAGTTCAGGCAAGGAAGATGGCTCCCATGAGATCTCAAGAGCCAAAGAACGTTCTAGAAATAGAGGCAGACACAAGCTGAAAGTAGTTGGGAGGAATTACTGAAGAGCTGGCAACCCAACTAACATGATTTATTTTTAAAGTTCTGATTAGAAAACTAAATATCGTACAACACGTCATATCTGAACTTTAGAATTAAGAAACCAAGATTTTAAAATTCAGAAGTTATTTGGGGGGTTTGTAAACTTTCTCTGTGCATTCTTGGATTTAGTCAGAAGGCAGGTCAGGGAGATGAACCAAAAGCCAACATTTCCCAACATCCCTGATATCCTCCTCACCCACACACAAATCCTGGTGGATTCCTGAGAATCTGAGGAGAGATGGAGAAGGGAGGCTGGAACATTTGCTTATATAAGAAGCCAATTTGATGAGGTGACTACAAGGGAGAAACTTCTCAATGCATTTGCTTCCCCATGGGGACCCTTTCCTGTTGTGGCAACTGCATATTAAAGCCACCCCAGTCTTGCCACAAGGGTTTACTCAGATCCTCACCCAGTGGAGAACTGAAGAGTTTCGGATACTGCTCCTCAGGGGCTTCAAGCTACTCTTAGGAATCTGCAAAACCCTATGAGCAACTCACCAAATTTTCTGTCTTCTGAGCTTCAGGGCAAGGCAGGCTCTGTTTGGTTGGAATCCCAGGGGAGAAGGCTCTGTGAGCTTTGAGACTTCCAAATGTGGTATCTTAACTAACCGAACTGCTAAGAGGAGGGTAAAAATGAGGCAATTAAAGCTGCACGGGCCCCAGAGGGAAAACTTTAGTCTTCCTGCAGGGTGAATTATCAGGCCTCTGGACTCTGGATGAGAAGTCCTTCCCTGTCCTAGAGCTGTTGAAGAGAACCTCTGCAACACAGAGTAAGTGAATTGGAGAATTTCCTCCTCAGGGGACCTCAGAGCCATAAATCCTTATTAACTGTACCAGTTTACAGCAGATCTGCCAGCAAACTCCACCAGTGGCCCAAGGTGCTCACAGTTAAGTGGCATATGGAAGTAAATTGCATTCAGAAAGCAAAGGGTCACTAGCTAGTGGCCCATAAAGTGACTCATACTTCAGGAGCTCCTTGAGGCACTTTGTGGGTGACAGGGTGAAGGAAGAAACAGTGCAGCAAAATTCTGCAAGACACTGAGTCCGTGAAAACAGCCCCCTGTGAGGTTCATTCCCCTCCACTCCACTTTCTCTGGAAGCTCAGAGACCAGCTCCATTTCACATTCAAAATATGTCACAATTTCAGTTATTTTTATCTGTGTTTATGTTTTGATCTCCAAGAACTTAATTCACCTTGCCTTTTTGAAAAAAAAGAAAATTCTGAAGGCACAAGACCGTTCCTGGGAAGCCAGAAAAGTCTAGAAAGCTTTGCATTTCTGACAAGACATTTGGAGCCTGTTACAAATAAACTCTGAGTTGTCAGCTTGGATCTCAAGAATAGACTCAATGATACTTCCTGTTTTGGAGGGCCACGTTAGTTCAGCACTCTGGGGCCTCTGGGATTTTGAGGAACAAATGTGTTGTAAAATCCTCTCTGCATCACTTCAGAGACCTTATTCTGTGAGCCTTTGCAATAACAACAGCTAACACTTATACGGCACTTTCTCTGGTTCGGGCCCTGACCTAAGTGTCATTCATGCATTTATCTCACTTCATCCTTACAACCCTAAGGGAGTAAGGACTATTATTAGCATCATCCCCTTTCTTATTTATTTAAATTAATCTTTTTTTTTTTTCTGTTTCTTTTTCATTGAGACAGTATCTTGGTCTATTGCCCAGGCTGGTCTTCAACGCGTGGGCTTAAGCAAACCTCCTGCCTCAGCCTCCCAAAGTGCTAGGATTTCCCTATGCCTGGCCGCGTTTTACTGATAAGGAGCTGATGCCCAGGGAGATAAAGTTATTTTCCCAAGGTCATAGAGGTAGTCCATGAACAAATCAGGATTTAAATCCTGAGGTTGCCGTTCTGCTACTGCTTCCCTGCAGCTGAGAGCAACACCTGTCATGCTTTTCACCATATTTTATCATTAAATCATTTCTCAGCTTTGCTCTTATATTTTTACTAATGCCTGGGGAAAATTTTACCTCTTTAATACTTGCTTTAGGTCCCAATTCTGAGGTTTAATAATAATAGTTAACATCACTGAGCGCTCACCCTGTATGAGACAACTCACATTCATTATGCCATTTATAGATGGCATAACTGAGGCTCAGAGAAGATAGGTCACTTCTGCAAGATCTCACAGCCAGTAAATGGCAGATGTGGCCTGTTACCTCGTACCAACTTTCTCCTGTGAACATTTCTATTTATTTAAATTTGTTTGTTAAATTGACAAATGAGAATTTTGCATATTCATGGGGTACATATTGATGTTTCTATACATAAAATTTATACTGATCAGATCAGGGTGATTAGCATATCCATAATCTCAAACATTTATCATTTCCTTTTGTTGGGATGGTTCAATGTCCTCCTTCGAACTAGTTGAAACTATGTAATACAGTATTATTAACTAGAGCCATCTTACAGTGGTATAGAACACTGGAACGTATTCCTCCCATCTAGCTGTAATTTTGTACCCTTTACCAAGTCTCTCCCTTTCCTCTACTCTTCCAGGCCTCTGGTTTCCTCTGTTCTACTTTTTACTTCCATGAGATCAACATTTTTATGCTTCCACCTATGAGTTAGAACATGTGGTGTTTGACTTTCTGTTTGTGGTTATTTCACTTAACATAACGTCTTCCAATTCCATCCTTGTTGCCACAGATGACAAGATTTCATTCCATTTTATGACTGAATAGTAATCCATTGTGTATATATACGACATTTTCTTTATCCATTCATCTGTTGTTGAACACCTAGGTTGATTCCATAACTTGGCTATTGTGAATAGTGCTGCAGTAAACATGGGAGTGCAGACATCTCTTAGGCAAACTGATTTCAAAGCTTTTTGGGCAAGTACCCAGAAGTGAGATTGATGGATCATATGGTAATTCTATTTTTAGTTTTTTAAGGAACCTCCACATAGTTCTACATGGTAGCTATACTAGTTACATTTCCACCAACAACATATGAGTTCCCTTTTCTCCACATACTTGCCAACATTTTTTTTTGTCTTTTTGATAATAGCCATCCTAACTGGGGTGAGATGATACATCATTGTGGTTTTGATTTACCAAATCATTACTGACGATTAGTGACGTTGAACATTTTTTCATATAGGCCTGGTGAAGACAAAATCCCTCAGCATTTTTTTTTCTGTAAAGGATTTCATTTCTCTTTTCCATATGAAGCTTAGTTTGGCTGGATGTGAAATTCTGGGTTGAAAAATAGTTTCTTTAAGAATGTTGAATATTTTCCCCATTCTCTTCTGGCTTGTGGGGTTTCTGCAGAGAGATCTGCTGTTAGTCTGATGGGCTTCCCTTTGTGAGTAACCTGACTTTTCTCTCTGGCTACCCTTAACATTTTTTCCTTTATTTCAACTTTGATGAATCTGACCAGTATGTGTTTTGGGGTTGCTCTTCTCAAGTTTTTATTGGTGTTCTCTGTATTTCCTGAATTTAAATGTTGGCCTGTCTTGCTAGGTTGGGGAAGTTCTCCTGGATAATATCTTGAAGTGTGTTTTCTAACTTGATTTCATTCTCCCTGTCACTTTAAGGTCCACCAATCAGACATAGGTTTATTCTTTTCACACTCCCATATTTGGAGGCTTTATTTGTTCTTTTTCCTTCTTTTTTCTCTATTCTTGTCTTCACACTTTATTTCATTAAGTCGATCTTCAATCTCTGATATCCTTTCTTCTGTTTGATTCGGCTGTTGATACTTGTGTATGTTTCATGAAGTTCTCGTGCTGTATTCTTCAGCTCCATCAAGTCATTTATGTTGTTCTGCAAACTGTTTATTCTAGTTAGCAGTTCCTGTAACCTTTTATCAGAATTCTTAATTTCCCTGCATTGGGTTAGAATATGCCCCTTTAGCTTGGAGGAGTTTGTTATTACCCACCTTCTGAAGCCTACTTCTGTCAATTCGTCAAATTCATTCTCCACTCAGTTTTGTTTCCTTGCTGGTGAGGAGTTGTGATCCTTTGGAGAAGAGGCATTCTGGTTTTCGGAATTTTCAGCATTATTGTGCTGTTTTTCCTCATCTTCCTGGATTTAGCTACCTTTGATCTTTGATTCTTCATGACCTTTGGATGAGGTTTTTGTGTGGGCATACTTTTTGTTGATGTTGATGCTATTCCTTTCTGTTTGTTAGTTTTCCTTCTAACAGTTAGGCCCCTCTGCTGCAGGTCTGCTGGAGTTTGCTGGAGGTCCACTCCAGACCTGTTTGCCTGGGTATCACCAGCAGAGGCTGCAGAGCAGCAAAGATTGCTGCCCGCTCCTTATTCTGGAAGCTTTGTCCCAGAAGGACACCTACCAGAAGCCAGTCGGAGCACTTCTCTATGAGGTGTCTGTTGACCCCTGCTCAGAGGTGTCTCCCAGTCAGGAGGCACGGGTGTCAGGAATCCACTGGAGGAGGCAGTCTGTCCCTTAGCAGAGCTCGAGCATTGTACTGGAAGATTTGCTGCTCTCTTCAGAGCCAGCAGACAGGAAGGTTTAAGTCTGCTGAAGCTATGGCCACAGCCATCCCTTCCCCCAGGTGCTCTGTCCGAGGGAGATGGGAGTTTGATCTATAAGCCCCCGATTAGGGCTGCTGCCTTTCTTTCAGAGATGTCCTGTCCAGAGATGGGGAATCTAGAGAGGCAGTCTGGCTACAGCAGCTTTGCCATGCAGTGGTGAGTTCCGCCCGGTTCGAACTTCCCAGCAGCTTTGTTTACACTGTGAGGGAAAAACCGCCTACTCAAGCCTTACTAATAGTGGATGCTTCTCCCCCACCAAATTTGCACATTCCAGGTTGACTTCAGATTGCTGTACCGGCAGCAAGAATTTATTTTTTAATTTATTCAAAAAATGTTTACTTCTCATGTAGTTGTAAGAGGGGGCAGCAAGAATTTCAAGCCAGTGGATCTTAGTTTGCTGGGCTCCATGGGGGCGGGATCCACCAAGCAAGACCACTTTGCTCCCTGGCTTCAGCCCTGCTTCCAGAGGAGTGAATGGTTCTGTCATACTGGCATTCCAAGTGCCACTGGGGTACGAAAAAAAAAAAAAACTCCTGCAGCTAGCTCAGTGTCTGCCCAAATGGCCACCCCGCTTTGTGCTTGAAACTCACGGCCCTGGTGGTGTAGGCACCTGAGGGAATCTCCTGGTCTGCAGGTTACAAAAACCATGGGAAAACTGTAGTATTTGGGCCGGATAGCACCATCCCTCATGGCACAGTCCCTCATGGCTTCCCTTAGCTAGGGGAGGGAGTTCCTGACCCCTTGAACTTCCCAGATGAGGCAACGCCTCACCCTGCTTCTGCTCGGCCTTTGTGGGCTGCACCTACTGTCTAAATCCCAATGATAAGGGCCAGGTACCTCAGTTGGAAATGCAGAAATCATCCACTTTCTGCGTTGGTCTCGCTGGGAGCTGCAGACCAGAGCTGTTTCTATTTGGCCTCTTGCCAGTCACCCTATCCTCATTTTCTAGATAAGCTTCCCCGAAAGAAGCTAAGTACTTTGACTATCCAAGGTCACCTACTTAGGAAAGGCAGACCAGAACCCAGGCCTCTGTGCTCTTTCTACCATCTGTTCCCTCACTGTACAGCTCGACTAGTTGGTGCTGACTCTCATATGTGAGAATATAGATATGATTGGAACCAAGTGGTGGAAAGTCCTATATTTCTGGTTGAGGAATTTCCATTTCGTCTGATAGGCAATTACTGACTCCAAGTGAAATGAAAATTACATTTTAATTGATTACATCTAGCAATGGTGTATACATTTTACTGGTTAAATCTCTACAAGCAGAAGATGCTAGACTTTGTTAGGCATCAGCTAACAAAGTCTAAGGTTAGGATAGTCATATTCTACATATAGAGTAGGGACAAAATATAGGAAATACGATGTAAAAACAGTGGAGATAACTCAGCCAATTGATTTAATGTGAGGTATAAAAGAGAGAAGAATTAAGAAAACATCCCAATGGTGGTTATCAACTGAGTGGGATCAGTTTGAAGAGATGGATAAATTCAGACAGAGTTTGAGGTAGAGGCAGAATCTCCAAATAAGACTATCCTGTAGGCAACCAAAAATGTTGGAACTACAGCTCAAGTTAGAATTTAGGAAAAGCCGCTTGAGTTCTCCTAGTCCTAGATTTTTTTCTTTATTTGTAAAATGGAGATAACAATGCTGATTTAGCCTAACTCAAAGGATAGCCAGTGGAGCAAATGAGAGATCTGAAAAGAAAATGTTTTGCAAACTATAAGATGAAAATATGAGCTATCAAAAGGAATATCTGGGAGGCAGAGGCAAAGAGTGCAAAGTTTCCATGGTGGATAAATCCTTTGAGGAAATATAGACAGATGTGAGCCAAGAACAAAGGTGGGTGTCCCCAATAGGGGGTCTACAATAGGATAAAGATGAAGTGACTAGGCATCAGAAGTATGAACAGTCATGAAATGGAAAACCATGAGGCCTCAGGGCTATAGAAGTCAGATGAGTGGAGGTTTCAAAGACGTAAGAATTGAAGTCTACAGAGTAACTGAAAAGGAAGTTCTAGAAAAGACCGGTAGAAAAGGCTGCCGAGCAGAAACGAATTATCTTAATCTTAGTCTTGTAAAATTCTGAGGAGGGTCTCCTCTGAGATGGAGGGCATGGGGCAGGGAAGACATATTGCTGTAGATTAGGAAGAAGATGATGAGAAAGAAACGACACCAGAGTCCTCTGGTTCAGGGTGTCTAGGTGCAGAAGAACAAGAAGAAATGGTACAGAATTTGAGTTGGTCACAGAATTTTGTAGGAGGAAACACTAGCATTTGGTTGACCACCTGCTATGCAGAGCAAACACAAGTCTTCATTTAAAACTCAAAATAATCCTAAGGGACTAGCTGCATTAGCCTCATTCTAAAGATGAGGAAGCTACAGCTCAGAGAGCAAAGCTTACACAGCTACAGTGTGGGAGGGTTGGAAATCAAGCCTGAGCTCCTGGATTTCTGGTGGTACACATTCTACCTACCATACTATGGCTCAGGTCTGTGATGTTCAAACAGAGAGGAGGAGAGATGAACAGAGGAAGAAACTGAAGTTACATGGTAAAGATGGATTGAGAGTAAGAGTGAAGATGTCCCAGGGAGAAGAAGTACACATCTTTCCTCCCTGACTCAAAGTCTTTCTCCAGCAACAAATCTTTTGCAGCAACTGCAGAACTCAAAAGCATCCTCTCTCCTTCCTGAGGTCACTGTCTCAACTGCTTCTTCTTTGTTTTTTTTAATCAGCTTCCTGCCTTCAGCTTTCTATACCACCCCTCTGATCACTGATAACCTCTTGTTACTGAATTGCTTGGTACATTTTTTTTTTTTTTTTGAGACACAGGCTCACTCTGTCACCCAGGCTAGAGTGCATTGGTACGATCTCAGCTCACTGCTGCAACCTCCACCTTTAGGGTTCAAGATATTCTCGTGTGTCAGTCTCCCAAGTAGTTGGGATTACAGGTTTGCACCACCACTCCCGGTTAACTTTTGTACTTTTAGTAGAGATGGGGTTTCACCATGTTGGCCAGGCTGGTCTTGAACTCCTGACCTCAAGTGATCTGCCCACCTTGGCCTACCAAAGTGCTGGGATTACAGGCGTGAGCCACCGTGCTGGGTCCACCTGGAACTTTTTATCCCCATTGAACACTCGCTTCTTTTTTTTATTTTTTTTGAGACAGAGTCTCATTCCATCGCCAGGCGCCAGACTGGAGTACAGTGGCGCCATCTCGGCTCACTGCAACCTCCGCCTCCCGGGTTCAAGCAATTCTCCTGCCTCAGCCTCCCGAGTAGCTGGGATTAGAGGCGCGTGCCACCACGCCCAGCTAATTTTTGTATTTTTAGTAGAGACGGGGTTTCACCATGTTGGCCAGGATGGTCTCGATCTCTTGACCTCGTGATCCGCCCGCCTCGGCCTCCGTAAGTGCTGGGATTACAGGAGTGAGCCACCACACCCGCCCGGACACTCACTTCTTAAAGCGGTCTTTTTCTCAGCCTTTGTGGCATTGTGTTCTTGACTCTGCTCATATCATTTGGCCAGTCTTTCTCAATCATCATTCCAGCCTCTTCTCTCTGCTGGTC
>CAUYLG010046455.1:0-20815 GCA_963573385.1 Cacajao melanocephalus | reverse complement strand
AAGAAAGAAAGAAAGAAAGAAAGAAAGAAAGAAAGAAAGAAAGAAAGAAAGAAAGAAAGAAAGAAAGAAAGAAAGGGAAGGAGGGATGGAGTGAGGGAGGGAGGGAAAGAAGGAAGGGAAGGGAAGGGGAGGGGAAGGGGGGAGGGGAAGGGGAGGGGAGGGAGGGAGGGGAGGTAATGGGAAGGGGGAGGGAGAGGAGGGAAGGGAAGGGAAGGGAAGGGAAGGGGAAGGGAAGGGAAGGGAAGGGAAGGGAAGGGAAGGGAAGGGAAGGGAAGGGAAGGGAAGGGAAG
This sequence comes from Cacajao melanocephalus, assembly GCA_963573385.1. Taxonomy (NCBI): domain Eukaryota; kingdom Metazoa; phylum Chordata; class Mammalia; order Primates; family Pitheciidae; genus Cacajao; species Cacajao melanocephalus. Next base: position 20,525 of record CAUYLG010046455.1, on the reverse strand, counting down.
GGAACGCAAGCCATACAGATAAATAAGGCCACCCAGAAAGGTCACAAGAGCAAGGGATAAATAATGATGAACATGTAATTTTATCCATCCTATGAACACCTGAATTCTATCCACTGATCCCTTGAGGGTCCATGAGCCCCAAGAAGAGGTTCCATCTAAACCCCTGCTCTAGATGCAGGCAATGCAAAACCACTCCAAGTCATTTGTTCCAAGACCATGTGTTAAAATAAGCCTATTTGTTGAGTGGCATGAGAGTAAAGTTAGTGTCTTATTTATCTTTGTGTCACTGGTACCCAAGTAGCACATAGCTTATGGTAGGGGAACAGTGAACATAGCAGGGATATACATGCAGTGTTCAAAATGCTGGCAGGGTGTGAACAGGGTACCAGAACGTGGGCTTTATGTAGGATTAGGGTTAGGAGCATTAGCGGCTGAAAAATGCCAGGAAAATGATAAAATCTGCATGGTGAAAAAGGGAGTCAGAGATCTAAAGTCTAGATGAACGCAGAAAACAGAGCCCTCAGGAATAATCTTCTGCTCACCACTCCTTGAGAAATGTGACGTAAATGCAAAATTCTGCACCACATCTGGGACTGAAGAAGTAGATCTTTCACCTTAAAATTCCCCACTGGTATTCACTGGGAGGGAGAAATCTCTCTGATTTGATGCTCAGCAAGAGTGACTCTCATCTCCAGGATTGCTGGTGGGAGGTCAAGTCTTCCTCCCCAGGAGGCTCCATTTGGATAGACTTGAAAGAGTTCTGTTTGTTCCCAAGTAAGTTCTCTCCATGCACCTGAAGCCTCTGTGCCATAGCCTTCATGCAAATTATGCATATAAGCAAAGAGGCTTCCCACAAAGGGTGTTGTTTCCCTTTCACAGGCAAAAAGCACATTCTTTCCACACTCTGGTGGCCCCAGGCCCAAAAGGCACACTCTTCACAGCGCCCTCCAACCTGTGGGGAGGACTGAAGTGGTAATTACCTTAGAAAGTGGTTTTTCCAGGTATTCAGCTGCAGAAAAATAACACACCACCTCTCTTTCCATGCCTCTCATGGAATTATGTAAATAGACCCAAAGCAAACCAGTTTAAATGATTACAAAATGGATTTCTAAGTGATATCTGTTACCAGGCGAGAATACTAAAAACATCCTGCTCTTTCTCAGCCGCCAAGATGAAAGGAGAGAATATTTAGTAAAGAATTCTTCTCTAATGGATAATGACTTCTGGGTTAAGAACTTATCTGGCTTTGTTGACTTGATAGAGACAACGGTCTCACCCAAGTAAACAGGGCTGATGTCTTCCTGGAGCTCTGACCACACTTCTCAACAACTAGATAAGGAAGAAACTAGGTAGCGAGAATGTAAAAGTGACTCAACAAATGGAAGGAAGGTTCTCAAACTTTAGCACATATAAACTCACCTGGAAGGCGGTTCAAATGCAGATTTCTGCACCTAGCTCTCAGTGATTTTGCTTCCACTGGCCTGGGTTAGGGCCCAGAAATGTTCAAGTTCTCAGCTGATACTGATACTGGTGGTCCACAGACCACTCTTACTGTGTTGCTTTTGAGGATTGCCCCTCCCTGACAAGTACTGGGACTGTCAAACTAGGTCCCCTGCCTACTCAACTAGAAGGGTGGGCACTGAGCCAGGCTGCTCAATCAGCAAACCCTAACCCACAAAACACAAATTCCTCCAAAGGTGGGCTTGGAGTCAATCAGAGCCCATGTAAATGTTGGCAAAGAGACACTCTTTCCTTCTTTCCAAGGTCCTTGGTACTAAGGACTATGTAATTCTGAAGCTACAAGTGTCTTTCTTTAGAGCCCATTGAAAGGAGACTAGGCTGGACATGGTGGCTCACACCTGTTATCCCAGCACTTTGGGAGTGTAACCGGGTCTCGGGATGGGACAGGGCTCAGCTCCCCACTGACTTGATGTGCCCGACGTTCTTGGGCTCCCTGGCCCCAGGAATGGGGAAGAGGCCCCTGGCGTCGCGGTGAGCTTACCGGTCAAGTAAGTATCTGACTCAAAGGGTTTTGCAGAGGGCAATTTATCAGGCAGAGAGAGAAAGAGAGAGAAGTAGAGAGAGTTCCCTAGTAGAGAGAAGTGGCGAGATGAAACTCCATCTCAAAAAGAAAAGAAAAGAACGGAGACTATCACAGAACCAATACAGAGAAAAGGAAAGAGAAAGGGAAGGAATGACAAAGATCTGACAATTTTGTCAAAACCAACCCCTGGATCCAGTCACACCTAAACACTAGTAGACCCAAAGAACTTTGCTGCTGAGTCAAGAAATTCACCACCCCCACCCCTAACCTTTTTAAAATCCGAAACATTTTGAGTTGGTGTTTCTACTTAGAACAGACAGATGCGTCACTGATATGCATTCCTCTCAGCATCTATAGAAACATCATTAACTTGAGATTTCTGCCAAGGACATTAGCACTGGGTGAAAAGACGCATACATACCCTGACTCAAGTGCCTGCAATTCTATCAGCGACGTGGGTCTCCAAGTCTAGCTTTGTTCATCCCAGCTCATATCCCACATAAGTTTGTCAGGCCCATGATCTTTAGCCTTTGAGTTTCAGAATTACTCTCCTAAAAGGAACACTCCTATTTATCTAGTTTGCGATCCCATATTCACTCTAGGTCAGACCTGCTACACAACTCCTTAATTCTTCAGCTGGTGAGGAGTGAAATTCCAGGATGCCACAACCCTGTGCTCTGAAGACAAGTTCATCTATTCAGATGGATCTGATTCACCTGACCTTAGAAGGAATACACTGAATTGTTTTTCATGCCAGACCATCCTCCAAGGTAACATATTTCTAATGTAACCTATACCTGCCAACACTAGAGCCAACTTCCAACATCAAAATACGAGGGCCATCATGTTTCTGATACCCCAGGTCAGTGTTTTCTGGAAAGTTCCATGTGCTGCCTATTATTACTAACAGGGGATATATTGCTAACCCTGTGGTTGTCCTCCAAACTATAGCCCCTTAGTCTCAGCCCCTCTCTCTTGGATTCCCTTAGTGTAATTTCTCGGTATCTTTCTCCTAAAATACTGTAACATCATCATCAGTGTTGCTTCCCCTTCTCAAACTCCTTCCATCCTGTTCTTGCCTCTCTGCCCCAGGCAGCTTCTTCCTTTTTTTTTTTTTAATTTAAAGAAAGAGTCTTGCTCTGTCACACAAGCTGGAGTAGAGTGGCGCAATCACAGCTCACTGCAACCTCCAACTCCTTGGCTCAAGCAATCCTCTCATGTCAGCTTCCCAGGGAGCTGAGACTACAGGTGTACATCACAATGCCAAGCCCATTGTTTAATTTTCTTTTTATGTAGAGACAGGGTCTTGCTATGTTTCCCAGTGTGTACTCTCTGAAGGCAAACTCCCAGGGTTCAGTACCAGCTGTACTCCTTATTTATTACTGAATCTCTTTGGGTTTCAGTTTCTTCATCTGCAGAATAGAGATAATGATAATCATAGTAAATATTTTATACAGATTTGTGTGTTTTTGAAATGACAATCTTAGTAAAACATTCAACACAGTTCCAGGCATACAGGAAGCATTCCATACATGTTAGCCATTACCATTGGTATAGGAATAGCAGAAAAGTCTCACTTTCCTATCAATTAGCCAAAAAGCAATGTCCAATTATCATTTTATTTTATTTTTTTTTAAGAGACAGGATCTCACTCTGTCACCCAAGCTAGAGTACAGTGGCATAATCACAGCTCACTGTAGCCTCAAACTCCTGGGCTCAAGCAATTCTCCTGCTCCAGCCTCCCAAGTAGCTGGGAGTACAGGTGCACACTACTATGCCTGGCTAATGTTTTAAGTTTTTTAACTTTTTATAGAGATGGTGTCTCACTGTGTTGTCCAGGCTGATCTGGAACTCCTGGCTTTAAGTGATTTTCCTGTCTTAGCCTTCAAAAGTGTGGGGATTACAGGCATCTGCCACTGTGCCTACCTAGCCTGTTCAATTATCATACTTCACAAATCGTTGTCATATTTAATTTGACATCAGAGTGTTGAAATTTTATCTTGTTCATTCTTTCAACTCAGATATGTAACCTCATGCCTGATACAATGCAGGTACTCCATAAATGTGTTAAATGAATGAATCAATGACAGTAACTACCATTTCATGAGAACTTATTCTGTACAAAGTACTTTACATGTTTTATACAATCATCCAAACACACCTGCAAAGTCAGTGTCACTTTCCCATTTGAAAGGTGAGGAAAATTGAGGATCCGAGAGGTTGAGTAACTTGCCCAAATGCAAACAGCTAGCAAATGGAGAAACTTTTCTCACAGCCTCTGATTTTTCCAACCTCTTTTTGACTCATGAACCTCTCTCATAAAAAAAATATATTATTGTAGGTCCTGGTGTGGTGGCTCATGCCTATAATCCCAGCACTTTGGGAAGCCAAGGCAGGCGGATCATTTGAGGTCAGGAGTTTGAGATCAGCCTGGCCAATGTGGTGAAATCCCACCTCTACTAAAAATACAAAAAAACTAGCCAGGCATGGTGGTGCATGCCTGTAGTCCCAGCTACTCAGGAGGCTGAGGCAGGAGAACTGCTTGAACCCAGGAGATGGAGGTTGCAGTGAGCCGAGATCACACCATGGCACTCCAGCCTGGAGTGAGACTCTGTGTCAAAAAATAGATAAATAAATAAACAAACAAACAAACAAGTGTAGGCCTTTAGGAATTTCTGAATCATTTCAGCATTGACAAAGAAGCAACTTTTAATAAAAGGTTCTATTATAGCACTGTATTATTAAATAGTATGCTGTAAAGATCATGTTACAATCTTTATAATATTAAGACAAAGTTTTGTCTTGTCCCCATTTAACATGTGATGTAAAGCTGGCAGATTTAGTTTAAATTATTTATGAAAGAAAAATGTTTGAGTTTATTTCAAGAAGGAATTCTACTATGTTGCAAGATATTTAAAAAAGACAAAACTGAACTGATGTTTGGAGTTCTAAATTTTGTGCTGACTTTTTTTAACACATAATTGTTCTAAATGATAAGATGCAAGAAAAGGTTCTGGCTGATATTTGCAAGCACTTTTCTACAAATAACATATTGCAGGTGTGGATAGTCATTATTCTTAATACAAGAAAAGCTAAATTGGGTATAATTGTCACTATATTTTCTATTTTTAACATTAGGGTTGAAAGATATTTCAGCATACCTTATAAGACTTTTTATCAGATGAATGCAACTTTCAAATCTGGTGAAGGTCAGTCTGAAGTAAATTTGCAGGTTGATTATCACATTTTTGTTCCTCATTAACTTGCTGCATTTCAATAGCACTGTTCTGTATACTCCCTGTTGTCAATTCTAGGTCTTACAGGTGTACATTAAGTAATCTGTGACTGTGACGGAAACAGCCAAACTCTCTCAAGGTGACCCCAGAAGTTCCCTCTGGATTGCTTTGGACAAAGAGATAACTAAGACCAGACTCCTCCTTACTCTAGGTGAAAAGGAAGGGCCATGCCACAGGACCAACGGCATCTTCCCCAACCTTGGCAGAAAGGACTATGACTTGGAGTCCTCAGGGTCTCCAAGTGCTGAGGGCTGGCATTACCAGACGAACTCCTGTCAACAGCTGGAGCGCCTTATGGTCTCTTTATTCCCCCACTCACATGTCTGCCTAAGAAAGAGCAAGCAATAAGGGAATGGGTCCCTCCACAAGAATGTAAACTCACAAGGTGTGTCTAGAATTTTCTGGCTCCATACCCTCTGCACAGGTTTTTTAAACTGGAAATAAAGTGGGCTTATTTTGCAATAGAATTTAAAGCCCCTTAGTTAAATTTAGTCCCCAGTGATCTGCAAAAGTCTAAAGTGGCAGGAAGAAGAAGGAAAAGCAGAACAAGACTTGGAGTTGTTCATGTATCTAAAACTTAGGTTTGGGCCAGTGCAATAAGACATGAAACATGTTTGCAGACATAAATATTAGAAAGGAAGAGACAAAATGGTGATTATTTGTATATTATTTATTTGCGTATCTATGAAGTCTAAAGAACATTGTAATTTATTTTTAAATGAACAAAAATGATAGATGCAAGGTAAATAAATAAATCATATTGCCACTCACCACTTAAAAAGTATATATAAAGAAAAGAGATATTCTATTCCCAAATAATTGAACTGGGGCAAAAAAAAATTTAATAAATTCTACACCCCAAAAAAATGCTACTTATAAAACTATATTTCTAGTTATGTGTGTAAATAAGCCTTATTAAATGTAGCTACAAATTACACCCCTGGATAAGAAGGCTAAAATTATTATACAATATAAATTTACAACAAAGTAATGTGTACAGACAATTTAATTATTATTCTTACAGCTCTCACAACAAAGGATACTCTCGTTATCCTTGGTTTTCAGGTGAGAAAACGGATGCTAAGAGATATTAAGTTGTCTAGAACAAACGGTTAGCAGTAAGGTCTGGATTAAGTCAGACACCAAAGCTTGTATATTTAAGAACTCTGCCATATTGCCTTCCAAATCCATGTCATATTCCCATCAGATGTCTTTCTTGGTGCAGAATTTCATAAAAACTTTTAATCTTGGACAATATTTAAAAAAATGTAATAGGAGATTGACAACTACCTCTGTCAGATGACTGAAATCTATTAGAGGGCCGCAATAATTAAAATAGTGTAGTACTAGAGCATGAATGGAAGAAAGCCCAAGGATTGCCAAGATCTTGCTGAGAGTCAGGGTGGAGATGGCCAAACTGCACCATGGAGGGTGGTGGTGCTTCCAGATTGGCAGAACAAAACTCACAGGAGGAACTCATTATGCAGATGGCCTGGGAGGGGAACCAAATTATAGTAAGGCCAAAGACCATGGGCAGAAAAAGGTAGGTGGGAGAATTCAGCTCCTTGCCTCTGATAATACTGAATGAAAATCTCATTTTGTCTGAAATGGCTTGGTCATGGGAATGGCTGAAGTAGCAGGAGCTAAAGCCAGTGGGCTGGGTTGAAAGGGAAGATGAATGTTCTGAGAGCCATAAAAGAGTGAGAAAATGGGAAGATGCTTGCCTGGAATGCAATACAAGCCAAAGAGGGGCCTTCTGTGGGGAAGCTTTCTTTCATCTCTGGTTGTCTATGTCCCTAAAGGGAAATAGCTTCATTTCCAGTCACTACAGTAGACAGATCCACCACAGCTTATCACAGGGTGGAAAGGAGGGATCATGTTTCAACTCTAGACTTTCTCTTCAAATAAGGTTAATATGACAGTCTTGGAAAGATGCATATGGTAAAAGGAAAATGTTTACGTTAATTTTTTTTTTTTGAGACAGAGTTTTGCTCTTGTTGCCCAGGCTGGAGTACAATGGCTCGATCTCGGCTCACTGCAATCTCCACCTCCAGGGTTCAAGCGATTCTCCTGCCTCAGCCTCCCGAGTAGCTGGGATTACAGGCATGCACCACCACACCTGGCTAATTTTGTATTTTTAGTAGAGACGGGGTTTCTCCATGTTGGTCAGGCTGGCCTCGAACTCCCGACCTCAGGTGATCTGCCTGCCTCGGCCTTCCAAAGTGCTGGGATTACAGGCATGAGCCACCACACCCGGCCTTATGTTAAATTTTAGACTTGTTTTTTGTGCTGGATATTTTTCCATTCTCCTGTAGATTCTCTCTCCCCTTCTCCACCTGGTCAGGACTGCTAAAGGCTAAGCTGTGTAGATGTTATTACCAGACCCTGAGACCAAGGCTGGGGATAGAGTAGGGAGAGTGAGGCATTGAGGGTGCAACATTTAAGGAGGCTCTGGCTCTCAGGGCTGTGCACGTGCTCCATGCCTAGTCCTTACAGTGAGGTCCTCCTTAAATGTTACTCCCTGGAGGTCTCACTCACCACATTCTTACTGGTTCTACCAGCCGAGACTTCCTTCTGGTAGAAAGTTAGAGACAGGGTCAGCTGTGAAGTCAAGTTGATATAGGGCAGGCAAGCCCCAAAACTGGTGCTTAGCCTGGGAAGATTCCTGGCTTCACTCAGGAAAGAAGTGAAGAGCCAGCCAGTGGTTAGAAAAAGACAGTTGTATTAAAGCAGCAGCATCACAGCTTGGTTGACTGTTCCTGAAGAGCAGGGCTCCCCCATCTTAAACAGTGTGTGGAGAACAGCAGCTCAGGGGCAGGTCTGCAGCCATATTAATACCCACTTTTAATTACATGCAAATTAAGAGATTGGTCATTTCAAAATTTCTAGAAAAGGGGTGCCATCGAAAGGGTCAGTAACGTCCAGGTACTGTCTCAGCAATGATAAACTCTCATGGCAGTGGTGGGCGTGTCTCATGGAGAGGTGCTGTTGCAGCTGCTTCCCTGTTTCAGCCAGTCTTCAGTCTGGTCCAGAATTGAGTTCCACCTCCTACTTTAAGGTTATTTGTTTCCCGGGTTGGCTGTAGCCCCCTACAGATCAGTGCTGCATCCAAAGCCCTTGCCATACAAAGCTCTGTTACTTTAGCTTGTCCCTTAGAGCCTGGAGGTGGTAACTGTTGTCTACTACTAATCCAGATAATTCCACTGTCTTCTGTGGATCTTCTACAACCACGTATCTGTAAATAATCTGTCTGTAAATAAACTTTCTTTGAATAATCTTATTCTAAGTATGCCATCTTCTTTCCATCAAGACCCTGATGAGTATATGTCCCTCACCCAGGCACTGCCATTTGTAGAGTACTATGAATTAAAATCTTATGAAGCCTGTAATTATCTTGTGACTAATCCAACTATACTGCATCGTACCTTTTTACATTAAAAGCATTAATTATGTAAATGGGCACTTTTCTTTTTAAGTGCCTTATTCTTTGGGCATGGCTGTTTTGGCCTCAAAAAAAATAAAAGTTGTCTTGACCTTTCCTGATGCCTGTTGAGACCATGATGTCAACATAGCAGCAGTGATGGGTAATGATTTAGAGAAAAGGCTTCAGAATTAGACAGGCTTGGATGCAAATCCCAGCTCATCCTCTTCCTTGCTGTGTGACTTTGGACAAGTCACTTGCTCCAGCGGATGTAGGATGTAGAGGCCGCAGCTGTTGGCTCTTTTTTTTTTTTTTTTTTTGGTCTTTCCAAAATTGGGCTTCCCCTCTGAAAATATTTCCCATGCCAGTATCCAAGCTCAACTCCTATATTGTGATGTGACCCCAATTGAGACGGCACTCCATTACTGTCATAAGATGTACCAAGTCTTGTCTCTTTACACTGAACCTCTCAGCTCCTGGGAAAAATCACACACATCTTCAGCTTCCATATTCGCTAGCTCACACCTTTCCTTGCCAACTGACAGCAAATTGTATGCACCTGAAGGGAGCAGAGTTGGAGACCGACTCCACAGGGGCAAGATGTCTAAAACAACAAAACGTGAGTTATTTTTGCAATGTTTCTTTTACAGGCCCACCCACTCCCTGTAATATCTGGCTGAGGTGTGAATGGCTGACTCCAGCAGGTATCGGTAACAGATGGAACTAGCTAATTATGTCTCTTACATGTGAGTAGAGATAAAGCTGTTAATTGCTAATTGTACAGTTCTCCTATTTCCCACCCCAGGGCGCTGGGGCAGAGACCACTTCCCAACCCCAACTCAAACATGGCCTGTGCTCCTGGCTGAAGACAAGCATGGAAAGTAGTTGGAGACCTGCATCCCCAAGATTGTCGGCCCTTCTCCAGGGCTAGCAACAAGCAGAGTCTAGCAGTGAGAAGATGCTCTTGGCAGGCTCCATATAGCTGTGCCCTGAGCCCAGGGGGACTCAGCCAATGAAGACTCAGCTAATGAAAGCTCAGCATGGAGGTAGCAAAGGGCTGAGCCCCCACCAGCAAGTGACATCTGGTAATTGTTTCCAGTGCGCTCCAGGGTCCACCGAGTTCCCCAGAATCCACATAATACTGAGGTCTCTAAGCACCAGCTTGTATGCAGCTCCTCACTGGACACTAAAAAGTGCTATCATCTGGAATCTTCCTCCAGCTGCCAAGCCTTAAGACCATGTCTCATGATGGTCACAGGATTTTAAGCTAATCAGCCTCTCTTTTAGGGACACATCCCTGTCCCATTCCCAGTAGATGCAAGTTGGAGAGGTGACCCAATCATATACTGCAATGTGACACAATATTCCATTTTGATAGCCACAGTGATTGGTTTAGGGAAAGTCAGGTGACACTAATTTGGCCAATCAGAGGCACTCCTGAGACTTGAGCTAAAATTCTTTCCAGGCTGGAGTCTGATGCTTGCAGCCCAGATCACCTAAGCTCAAGTGACCCTCGTGCCTCAGTTTCCCAAGTAGCTGGGACTACAGATGTGTGCCACCACAATGGCTAATTTCTTACTTTTTTGTAAAGGCAGGATGTCACTATGTTGCCCAGGTTGGTCAAGAATTCCTAGTCTCAAGTGATTTTCCCACCTTGACCTCCCAAAACCTGGGATTATAGGCATGAGCCACCATGCTCAATCTGAAATTCTTGGAAAGGAAGCATTTTTTTTTCTTTTTTGAGACAGAATGTCACTCTGTTGCCCAGGCTGAAGTGCAGAGGCACACTCTAGGCTCACCGCAACCTCCGCATTTTGGGTTCAAGCAATTCTCATGCCTCAGCCTCCTGAGTAGCTGAGTTAGCAGGTACATGCCACCATGCCCAGCTATTTTTTGTATTTTAAGTAGAGACAGGGTTTTACCATGTTGGCCAGGCTGGTCTTGAACTCCTGGCCTCAAGCAATCCTCCCTCCTTAGCTTCCCAAAGTGCTGGGATTTCACTCATGAGCCACCATGATCAGTCTGAAATTCTTGGGAAAGACACATTCTTTGGAATTGCTGCACTAGGGATATTATAAGCTACTAGTGGCCCCTTCCTTTTTTCACAGGTATAGCAGATGCCATTGGTGCCCCATGCCATATCCTCTTGGCCCACCTGAGCTTACCTACAGCTATGACAGACAGTTTCCAACCTCAAGCATTTGCATCTCTCCTCTGCCTGAAGGCTTTAGCTAGTACCCAGGACCCTTCTCTGCCACCTTCAAGTGGGGGAAAAGTGATGCTCTCAGGTAATCTTCAGCCAATGGGAAATGGAAAACCATAAATAAATTCCCTAGCATCCTTGCCCTTGGCTGAGACAATCCTGAGTATGTAGTCTCTAACAAGATCCCAGTGTGACCTGCCCACGGGGCCACCTGCTCCTTAGTGCACTTTTTACTGATGTTTCTCCCATCTGTCTTATCCTCTCCATTTCCTCACTTGTGCTTCCTGAGATCACCTCCTGTGTTAGTTTGGTCCTTCTGTTGAGATTAGAAATGTGGGAATTTAACTGGAGAAATACTTGTGACGAAAGGAGAGAGAGCTGGAGAAGGCAGGGAAAGGCTCAGGCTCCAATACAGGACTCACACTGCAGCAGAGAGAGGGAAGGAGGGATAACTGGGCAGGAAGAGACATAGACTGCAACCTAATTCCAAGACAAGTTTGGCCTAGCCAAACTTGGAAGGGTTCTTCTCAAAGACACCTGTCAGAGGAGAACCACATCTTTAGGAATGGGCCTCCCTTTGTGGCCTCACTTTCTGTCATTAGCTGGGTACAGCCTGAGGGAACTATGGCTTTGATGTAAAAGTGGTGTCCCAGAAGGGTAAGAGCAGGGCTATCAGTCAATCATGCCTTCTGCCACAAAACACCTGAGTGGTTCATTTCATGACCACCGCATCTCCCAAATAAACTAATGTACCTCAGGGTCTGCTTTTAGTGGTGATGGTGGTAGTAGGGGAACCCAAACTGAGATGATGAAAATCCCTGAAAACGAACCATATGTAAAAGAAGGCAAAGCCAAAAGCCATCGTTTGAGTACCTGGATCCAACCATTCCTGATGTCAGTAACCCACTGAATGAAACCGCTAAATAAGCCAATACAATTTCCTCTTGTTGGTTTCTTTTGCCTGTTTTTCTCTTTATTGTTGATACATAATGTAGTTACAGTTGGATATCTGTCAATGAGAACTAAAAGAGTCTATACTAAACCAGACAGTGTAGCTATCCATTTTTACTAGTGTTGGCCTAAAATTCATTTTGCTTGTTTTGGAATTGTTAAGCCAACCATGGTGAAAATTGACCTCCTTTAGCCTTTGTTATGACCATCCTTGACCCTCTTCCTTCTCCCTGCCCAGAACAGCCAGTATGTCATCTAGCTGGAACTCTTTAAGTATGGTAGAACACATGTTTATCCTTCCATGGCTGTATCCCTGACTCTGGATCACTCTGTTTCTCATGATTTATTAAATAAGTGCACAGGTGTTGTGTGGGATGCTGACATGAGCACAAAGATCTTCTCTGAGCCACATCAGGCAGCCAAGGAAAGGAATCAAGATGCCTGGAGACCAACATGACCAAGGACAGCAAGTCGGGGAGATGCAGCCCAGCCTCAGTGACTGGTTCTAGTAAAACAGATAAATGTGCTGGATGCAGTGGCTCACACTTATAATCTCAGCACTATGAGAGGCCAAGGCGGGCGGATCACCTGAGGTCAGGAGTTCAAGACCATCCTGGCCAGCATGGTGAAACCCTGTCTCTACTAAAAATACAAAAATTAGCCGGGCATGGTGGTGCACGCCTGTAGTCCCAGCTACTCAGGAGGCTGGGGCAGGAGAATCACTTGACCCCAGGAGGCAGAGGTTGCAATGAGCTGATATCACACCACTGCACTCCAGCCTGGGCAACAGAGTAAGACTCCACCTCAAAAGAAAAAAAAAAAAGAAATACGGAAAAATTGACAGACTTACTTAAAGACCAACAGACATAATCACCCCAGAATCAGCATAATACTGAGGTCTGTAGGCACCAGCTTGTATGCGGCTCCTGAATGGACACTCAAAAGTGCTGCCATCTGGAATCTTCCTCCATCTTCCAAGCCTTAAGATCATGTCTCACGATGATCACAGGATTTTAAGCTAATCAGAATCTCTTTTAGGAAAACATCCCTGCCCCATTCCCAGTAGATGTGAGTTTCAGAAACACCAACTCTGAAAGAGGGGAGTTTCTTTAGCAAGGATTTTATACAGTGGCTAACAAAGGACATAACACAAGTGCCCCTTCTTTCTTCTTTTGTGTGTAACTTCCACACAGAATCTGTCTCACTGGGTTAATATTACCAAAAAAAAAAAATACCATTTAACAGAGAACTCATAATAAATGGGTTCATACTTCAAGAGGACCAGAAATGGAAAATGGAGGTGCGTATTTTTTTCTTTAGCTAATGTACACAAATACCATATGGCTATGAGGAATCAGAGTACATTCCACCTAGTGCCCAGCCAGAATGGGAAGGCAGAAACCACACATACTCTGTACACAATGCCATTCCGCCTTGAGATATGTGCTTTCAAATTTATGTCTGTCTTGGGAAAATAAAGATCACTTATTTTGAGCCACAGTGATTAACTTTTGTGTCCAAATAAGTATTTCTTTGCCTCTTTGTACAGAACTCTCTGCCTTCAGGCTCTGTGGTGGGTGGTGAAGAACTGAAATACACAAGCCATGGGGCTTCCCCTTGTCCATGAAACTACAGAAGATGCTGGCTCGGGAGAACTCAGGTGAGAAAGCTGCTGCAGGAGCCAGAAACCTTGGCAAAGACCTTTTCTTTGCAAGTAAGAAAGCTGAAAGCTGGTTGGGAAAGAGGACCAACTGTTCCTTCTAAATTCCCAGGGAGTGGAGGATACGTGAGGCCCTGTGATTCACTGGCCAAGAGTATCTGCTCCAGCTGCCAGGCCAGAGTGATCAATCCAAAAGTGCTTCTGAAAATGAGGCCAGACCCGCAATAATGAAGGCTGATTGCCTCAGAATTATTGTCGGATTAATTAGCAGCTTTTCCAGTAGCCCATGTGTTCAGGGTCAGTAACAATTTATGGTGAGTCACATTTAAGTAATTTCACTCAAGTCAACCAGCATTTGCTGCACCTTAGTTACTAAGCACAGAGTTTTAGGCAAACCCAATGCAAGAACAGGGTCTCTTGCTCTGCCATATAAAAGTCATTTACCAATACGAAAAAAATCACTTTGTCTTTCTGGCCTGTTTGCCCATTTGTAAAAAAATGGGGGTGGAATTGACTCAATAGTCTGTCAGTTTTCTCCAATCTCAGTGAGGTAGGAGGTGGGGCCCTACTCCAGAGACAAGGCTTGGACCACAGATCCAATTGAAGACAAGCTTAAAAGCAGCTTTAAATCAGATACACCCACCAGTGTGCCATGTCAGTTTACTGTTGCCATGGCAACACCTAGGCATTACTGCCCTTTCCATAGCAATGACCCAATGACCCAAAAGTTAGTGCCCTTTCCCTAGAAATTTCTGCATAAACTGCCCCTTAATCTGCATGCAATTAAAAGTGGGTATAAATATGACTGCAAAACTGCCCTGAGCTGCTACTCTCTGCCTATGAGGTAGCCCTGCTCTGCAGGAGCAGTCACAGAGCTATAACATTGCCTCTTCAATACAGCTGTTTTCTTCTACCTCTGGCTTGCCCTTGAATTCTTCCCTGGGCCAAGAACCCTCACAGGTTCCACGTTGGGGCTTGCCTGTCCTGCATCACCAAGACATAGTCTGTATTATTTTTGAGACCTTGAAATGTAAAATTATATAAGAAAAATATACACAAAAGGAAAATTCATTAATCCCATGAATGTGTTTATCCACAAATATTTACTGATCAGTTCCTACTAGGCTCCAGACACTATATAAAAAAATGTAAGATAAGCTTACCTTCAAACACACACAGTCTGTTGGGGAAGACCATGAGCAAATGCACAGCTGGAGCACAGGCACAGAGCAGGGAGCTTGTGAATTAGAGGGAGGGTAGCAAAGTTGTGCCAGAGGAAGTAGCATTGTACTGAGAACTAAAAAAGAGGTGACAGGCATCTCATCAAAGAGTACAGAATTTAATAAGACATAGAGTCATGATAAAAATATGTTGGGAGAATGAAGGTGTATTCTGTGAGAATCATAATGAATGAGGCAGGAAAGCTGCATTGGAGCTAGGTTATAGGAGAGCATTTTTGTTTGGAACTAAATTCTGGAAGCCAAGGGAATCTATTGAAGGAATATGACATGACATGGTCAGATTTTAATTCCAGGGAAGTCTAGAAGCAGAGAGGAAGAAAAATTGTTGAGGGAGGAGGTTAAAGACAAGGAAGTCCATCAGGAGGCTTCTACAATTATCTAGACAAGGAATGGTGGCTACCTCACCTAAGACCACGAAGCTAGAGAGAATAAAGGTGATACAAGCAGTGTTTCAAGAGTGGATACTATATTGCTTGCTGACTGATTAAATATGGGAAATCCATAGTGCTGGGTGTCCATATCAACTGCTAGATTTCATTTCTGGTGTCTTGGAGAACGGGGTGTCATTTGCTAAATAGAGAATATGCCAGGAAGAAGTGGTTTGGAAGGAGAGCCATGAAATGAGACCTGGCTCTCTCATGCTGTGCCTGAGTCACATAAGCTGATTAATATCCTAAGGCATAGGCCCAGTAAGAAGCTATGACCATGCCACTGTACTCCAACCCTAGCCTGGGTGACAGAGCAAAATCTTGTCTCTAAAAACAAAGTAAAAATGAAAATAAAAAGTATGTGCCACTAATAGTCCATTGATTAATGAATAAATATTTTTGCCTAGCAGGACTTATTCTGAAACCTGTGAATGATCAAGCATTTCCTGGTGGTTTAAGTATGAAGCTCTGCCAACCTCCCCAAGTATTCCATGACAACTCATCTTTCAAGAGGCCTTTTTCTGTCCATTTCCCCAAAGTGATTTGGCAGAATTTACAGTCATTTTAGAATGTCAAAATGCATTCTTTGGATATAAAATAACAACTATATAGTTAGTGAACACCGTTTTTCCTACACCTCACTTTGGATGGACGAAGAGGGGTAAGGTCTTCCTTCCTACCTTCCATTTATTTATGTGTTTATTGAAACAAATACTAAGTGCCTGCACTGTGACAAAGATTGTGCTGGACACACAGGATACAAAGAGACATGGTAGTCTCCACTCTTGATGAACGCAGTCTGGCAGGTCAGTTTCCTATGAATAATTGACAAGTGCACTGCAAGTTTAATCTCCTTAGCCATCACGGCAGCCAGGAAGGTCTTGACTTGGGACAAGCCCCTCGGCTTGGTCATCTCAGACACAAGCAGCCTCATTCATTTATCCCAATGTGCTACACAAACTGTATCATTTTTCATGTACACCATGACATGAAAAAGAACAGAAAACACTAGAGGAACCATATCATTAGAAAAATGGCCAGGCACAGTGGCTCACACCTGTATCCCAGCACCTTGGGAGGCTGAGGTGGGAGGATCGCTTGAGCCCAAGAGTTCAAGACTAGCCTGGGCAACATAATGAGATCCTGTCTCTATAAAAAAAAAATTAAATTTTATTTTAAAAAGGAAAAAAGTTCAACGAAAATGGAAACATAATGACAACTTTTATGAGTGGTTATGATATCACTGTTTCTGTTCTGAGCACATTGCACATATCACTACATTTTCTCCTAAAACAACCCTATGAGGCATGCAACATTATTCTGATTTTGCAGATAAGGAAGCGGAGTCAAACAAAGCTTAAGTAGCTTACCCAAGTTTGCACAGCTAGTAAATGGCCAGGATTCAAAGCTAGACTTTCTGGATCCAGACATGTGCTTTTAATCACTACATTGTAATGCTTCTTGAAGATATAATCACAATGCATTATGATAAATTCTATAACATACATATTCCTAAAATGCCATGTGTATACAGAGGAGAGAATGCTCATTTCTTCCTGGGAGAAGCGAGGGAGACTTCACCATAAACAACCTAAATGCTGGCTGATAGGATACAATCCTAAAGAATACGTACTGAACTTCAAAGCAGTATTTTGGAACACAAAGAAGTAAAAGCATTTTTTCTAATGAATGATCATTATGGCCTAATTGTAACCATAAAATCAGAATAAGTGACATGTAAATAACTGCATGTCCACAGAGACCTTGGGCTTTCAAGCTAGGCCCTACCAAATCAGGATGTCAAGCCAAGCCTTTCTTAAATAAAGGCCTGTGGTCCTGGTATTCAAATTGTATGTTTGTTTCAGTCTTCATCTTGCCTGTGTGTGTGTTGCTGACCTTTGCATATGGCATTTAGTGGGCCATTGATTTTTAGGTTCCTGAGACACAAGGTGATTGATTTTTGCATTGGCTGATTTTCAAGAACTTACCAGAAATTTTGGTCAGGACTTGGCAAATTGAAAGGGTAAGGAATATTCTGCCCCAACTTCTTATTGAACTAGTTTGTTCTTTATAGTCATAATAATTTCTCAAAACACATACTGGAACAGTTTGCTTAAATCCTCATTTGCTTAAATACCTCCAATAGTGTCATGTAATTCACAGGAAAAAGTTTGAGCTTAACTTTTTAGTTTAGTGTGAAAAGACTTTCCTAACATGAACACCGATTATCTTTCCAGCTTTATTTACTATCCTTTTCTCTGACAAATCCTAGTTTTCAGCCACACCACATTCTCATCCCTCTCCCAGTATTACATCCTAAATTCTTATGAGTTCCTGTAACTATATGTTATGTATTCTACTTTTGAGTGTCTTTCTCCTATATACACAGCCAGCTAACATCTGTCTCCTATTCATATATCAATACAAAGTTTCAAAGACACCTCTTCAAATAAGTCTTCCATGGGCCCCCTCACTCAGTCTTCAGTAAGTTTCTATTAAATTTTTCTCTATGATTCCTTCCACAGTATCTCTATCTCTATATCTCTATCTGAATATCTACCTCTGTCTGTATGTGTAGGTATAGGTCTGTGTGTATATATGCATATATATCTTAGTACAGTGTCTGAGAAAGCATTAATCAATGTTTGTTAACACTTCTAAGAAAGTAGAAACACAGCAGGAAAAAAAGAAAATATTACTCAAATAAAAAAGAAGCTTGAGAACTGAGCATTTTAGGGGAGATAAAAACATAAACTAAGATTGAATATCACCTAAAAGTTCACAAACAGTGAGCTGTCCAGTTGAAAGAGGTTGTGGAAGGCAGAGAGGGGAAGACTCATTTTACCTTAATGCAAGCCTCAGAAGAAGGAAAATTGCTTGGATGTTGGGGAAAAGGTGCAATTCTAACAAAGTGAAAGAAATTTGGCTTTGAAACAAGAGATCCAGAGTGAAAAAAAGAGTTAAAATATTTATAAGGATAAAAGCAAATGTTACATTATGCACTAACCAATGGGCCATGCAGTCTTTGAGTAAATCTCTGGAGTGAGGCTTTTGAAGTTCTCTCTGAAGAGACGGTGTGTGTGCAGCTATGAGTTGATGCACAATCTCTCTCCAACAAAACTGAAAACCTTCCTCTATCATTGTTCATATTTGTCCTTGCTGTCTCCCGCAAAGCCTTTTTCTGCCGTGCTTAAAAAAAAAAGAACAGATAGAAATAGGAAAGAGAAATCCTATTTAGCCAACTTTCAGAGGTTATCTCCTGATAATTGAGCTTGGAACGAGGCAAGCTGCTTCCTCTTTGCCAAGGTCATGGGTGACTCTTGGCTGGATATCAGGCAAGGGGGCAGGAGTGCAATGCAGGGTAAGTGGCTTTCCTCAATCATGGCTGCTTCCGAACCATTTTAAAGAGGACCGCTTTCCTTGTGGAATGCTTAATAATCTTCAGAGCCAAAGGGATGACAGCTAAGATTACAAACTCAAAGAAGAATATCAGAAAAACCAGCCTGCCCTAGCCCTAGTGATTTTGTAGCCATTAATTGCAGAGACACCACCTGGGGAAGGTTGATACTTGATATAAGCAAAAGAGAAAAGCAGGCACTAAAACCATTTTTTTGCAGGGCTAGAGATATGTAAATTAGGCAGATCTGGAGTAGAATTGCAAAAGAACCAGCCGAGTGATCCTGTACCTTCCATACAACCCAGCCCTCATCCCCCATTCACAGATGGGTTAGCATAAAAAGAAGGAACATAATATTCTTTCAATGGTTACTATATCCCAGGGACTTTTACATATTTTATTTTGCTTTATTCTCACAATAATCTTGTCAAATGGGCATGATTATCTTCAATTTCTAGTTGAGAAAATTGGGTCTCAGAAAAGTGAATCTGCTCAATGTCATGCGACTAGGAAAGAGAGGGTCTGGATTTGAACACAGGCCTCCTCATTAAAGAAATATTTCTTGGGCCAGGCATGGTGGCTCACGCCTGTAATCCCAGCATTTTAGGAGGCCAAGGCAGACGGACCACCTGAGGTTGGGAGTTCGAGACCAGCCTGACCAACATGGAGAAACCCCGTATCTACTAAAAATATAAAACTAGGTGGGTGTGGCGGTGCATGCCTGTAATCCCAGCTACTTGGGAGTCTGAGGCAGAAGAGTCGCTTTAACCCAGGAGGTGGAAGTTGCAGTGAGCTGAGATTGAGCCATTGCCCTCCAGCCTGGGCAATAAGAGTGAAACTCCATCTCAAAAAAAAAAAAAAAAATTCTTATCTCTTTGTATTATACCATCTAGATCCTGGGTTCAATAATGGAGACACAAAAGCAGAAAGATAGTATTTTAAAGCCACAGGGAATGTAACAGTCCAGAAGAGAAATAGGCACACAGAGAATTACATTAAGATGTAGTATATTGAGTTAAAATCGAGGTCAGTACCTAAGTACAGAGAGCAGGCCTATCTTCCAAGGGGATTCTGAAATGGTGCCGAAATAAGAAATAAGAAATTTCCACCTTGCCATTAAGAGTTCATATACATAGACATATATATATATATACACATAGACATATATATATATTATTGCACTTTAGGTTTTGGGGTACATGTGCAGAACATGCAGGATTATTGCATAGGTAAATACATGGCAATGTGGTTTGTTGCCTCCAGGCCCCCATCATCTATACCTAGTATTTCTTCCCATGTTATCCCTCCCCAACCTCCCCACCCCTGCACTGTCCCTCCTCTATTCACCCAGCAGACCCCAGGGTGTGATGCTCCCTTCCCTGTGTCCATGTGTTCTCACTGTTCAACACCTAACTATGAGTGAGAACATGCAGTGTTTGATTTTCCATTCTTGTGTCAGTTTGCTGAGAATGATGGTTTCCAGATTCATCCATGCCCCTACAAAGGACACAAACTCATAATTTTTTATGGCTGCATAGTATTCCATGGTGTATATGTGCCACATTTTCCTTGTCTGGCCTATCATCAATGGGCATTTGGGTTGGTTCCAGGTCTTTGCTATTGTCAACAGTGATGCAATGAACATACATTTGCATGTGTCTTTATAATGGAATGATTTATAATTATTTGGGTATATACCTAGTAATGGGATTGCTGGTTCAAATGGTATTTCTATTTCTAGAACCTTGAGGAATTGTCATACTGTCTTCCACAATGGTTGAACTAATTTACACTCCCAACAGCGTAAAAGTGTTCCTATTTCTCTACATCCTCTCCAGCATCTGTTGTCTCCAGATTTTTTAATGATCACCTTTCTAACTGGTG
>CAUYLG010046452.1:0-10084 GCA_963573385.1 Cacajao melanocephalus | reverse complement strand
GTAAATTTTATTTTTTTTTTTAATTACATTCGCGCCCTAAAAGGTGGGTTTATGGCCAGGAATTGGGTGACTTTATTATAAATTGACAAATATCGTGTCATATATATTTTTTTTAAATTTTTTTTTTTTTTTTTTTTTTTTTTTTGAGAGAGAGTCTCACTCTGTTGCCCAGGCTGGAGTGCAGTGGTGTGATCTTGGCTCACTGCAACCTCTGCCTCCTGGGTTTAAGTGATTCTTGTGTCTCAGAATCCCGAATAGCTGGGACCACAGGCATGTGCCAGCATATCTAGCTAATTTTTGTATTTTATTTCACCATGTTGGCCAGGCTGGCCTGGAACTCCTGGCCTCAAGTGAGTCACCCACCTTGGCCTTCCAAAGTGTTGAGATTACAGGCATGAGCCATCATACCCAGCCTTTTTTTTATAGTATTTTCTCAGGTTAAGAAAAATATATTTTATATGCTATTTCTATTATGAAATAATAAATACATATAACAAGTAAATTATGTAGAGCTATAAGTCAAATATGATAAAATTAGTAAGATGCATGCCTTCCCCAAACCAAAATTGTGAAGAAGGCTGTTATATAATAAAAGAAAATGCGATTATATGGCAGGGGAAGGTTTAGGCTATCAGTGTCTATTTGTAGGCCCAAGATATCAGCTGTGCCATAATCAATAAAGTCCTTTGTCTCTGATTCAAGAATACTGTGTCTTCTGTAAGTAACTATAAACCTGTGTTAGGCTAACACATTCATTTGCAAAATCTCAGACCTTTCATGGGCTAGAACAATTTGTCAGAGGGGCTGAAATGCTACTTTGCAATAGAAAGAAGGATGAGGGTCTCATGAATGATTAATTGGATTTGAGAGAATTCATGGGCATTAGTAATAACTATATTGATCAAATTGTTCCTTCAACCAGGCCATAAACTTGTCCTCCATCACATTGCCTGTTAATGAGGAGTCATTTGAGAGCAAAGTGTAGGCAGAGGACTGAAAAGTAAGTTCAAAAACAGCCTTCTGAACAATGTCTTCTGTATTTCTAGTGGTTCTTCATGTGGGGCCATCTGGCTCCCCAGTGTTGCAGTCAGTCTCAGGCCCATTACTCTGAAATCGCTGTTAAAACATTCGTCTCTTTTCAGTCAACAAATACAGATATGCTTCTGCCCTGAGCATGAAAGCTGGAAAATTTATAGCCCCTCTGGGTAAAAACCAGGGGACTTGTTTGAACTTTACCTGGTCCACCAGACAGATGGCAGAGCAGGTGCATAAAGCTTCCTAAAGATGGATGACACGGGTTGTGCTCAGAAAGGAAAGGAAATATGCTTTGCTTACTAGCATGAAGTGTCTTTCTCCTTCTGGGCCCTCATCCTTCCCTGCTCTGCTACCTTGACCCCAGCTTCCTTAAGGCGGGGATATGAATGTTGAGGTGGACTGTGTACTAAAGTCTCTGTCTTTAAGAGGAACTGATACAAAGCCATCCAAATGAGCTGGGGAACTTTGTGTAGGAAATGAACCCCAAATTCTATGGCTCTGAAACAGATACCCATGTTATCATCCTCCTATTCCTGTGGGGTGAGGGGTGCCAGTATCCAATCAATGTGGTTTGAGAAGTGTTCACAGTATAGGAGAGGCTTATGGGGCATTGATATTTAAACCTACTGGGCATTCCATGGAATGTTGTTTTTGATTCCTATATCCATGTATGCAGTAGAAATTAATGTATTATATGCCTGTGATTCTCTGTCCCATAAGTGCCAAAGGGGAATCTCTTAAATGAGAATAGCTGCACATATTCACAGAAGTTCCCCATATGTTGGGCTTGGGCTACCAGTGGTTCAGCTAAGCTGAAGTCTAGCAGTGTCTCCTGGGCTGCCATAGCTGTCCAGCATCAGTACTCACCCTGCAGAGTCAGATACTGACATGGTACTCTCCCCAGGGGACAGAAACAAGGCTGTTTTCATGGATTTTGTCAATACACTCCTAACTAAATCTCATTATATTTTTACTGACACTTAATCTGTTGCCAATAGCTTAGCTGTTTGTTCTGCCCCTTGGAAAACTACCACTGGCAGATTAAAAACTCCTTTTCTGTGGAGTGTCTAACTGTGGCACAAGTCACCTTTGCTGATCAAATTGTCCGGGCCATCCATTTGGATGCCCTCTGCTGAGACTTGAATCTTGTCTTGTGTGGTAAGATCTTTGAACTCATTTCATCTTTGAGCTTTTCAAACATGATTTTTCACCCAGGTTGCTTTATCTTATTAAGCCAGTTTTGGTGATTGAAACTTTATTGAAATAATTGTACATTTCCATGCAGTTCTAAGAAATAATAAAGAGAAAACCTGTGTACCCTTTACCTAGTTTCTCCCAATGGCATCGTTGTGAACAACCATAGTATAATATAATACAATATCACAAATAAGTTACTGAAATTGATAAAAACCTATTCATATTGTTTAGCTTTTTTGTCAATTTTAATTTTTGCCTGTGTACATTGGTGGTCTGAGTATGTGTAACTAGTTTTGTACGATTTTAGAACATGCTTAGGCCCATGTGTTTACCACCAGTCAAAACAGTGAACATCTGCATCTCCACCCTGATCCCTTCCTTTGCCTTTCATAACCATCCTCATCTCTGTCACCACACTCTTTTGTAACCTAAAATAGGCTTTCTATTTCTACAATTTGGTCATTTCAAAAATGTTATGTAAACACAATGACATGTAACTTTTTGGTATTGGCGGCCGCAGTCTGCACCTTTTTGGGATTGGGCTACCACAGTCTGCATCCTGGGCCCCAGTGGTTCATGCTCCTCCCAAAAGTAAAATAGATTCAACCTTTCAAAGCTTTCCAAGAGTCTCGCCCCATTTTAAAGTGACCTCAAACTCAAAAGTTTCATCTAAATCTTATCATCTCAAAGTCCAAAATGTCATCATCGAAAACATATAAATCATGTGCAGGTGAGATTTCTTGATATCATACACCAAGCAATGCCCCTGGGACTCAATACTTGTCCATCTACGGGCCTGTAAAACTAAAGTGACAATTTTAGTTTGGCCACCAAAGACCACTGCCTGGCTACTTCCCACAGTTGCTCAAGGCCTGGGGGCCGTACAATCAGTAGGTGGTGAGGTCAGCCAGCCTTGTGCTTTCCGTTAAGGGCAGTGAGCTTTTTCAGGCCCTGGCCTGGTTTAGAGATGATTGCCAGGAGCCAGAGCCTGGAGTCAGAAACCTTAGAAATCTACCTGGTGCTCTAGTCTACTGCAGCTGAGCTGGCACTCGAAATGCAAGACAAAGTCCTTCCACTCTTCCTTCCCTTTTACACAGCCAGAAGAGTCTCTCCATGCTACCACCACCAGCACCACATGCCCACAGGAACTGCAGCTAGGCTACTGCCCATATTCATTTAAGGCCAGGCCACTGCCAAGTTCACTCAGCTTGTGGAGAATGCTGCCAGGCCAGGGATTCACCCTTCAGGGAAGTGGGCTCCCCTTTGGCCTGGGCAAGGTCCAGAAATGCCATCCAAGAGCCAAGACCTATAATCAGAGACCCCAGTAGCTGACTTGGTGCTCTAACCCCTGTGGCTGAGCTGGTACCAGAGCTGCAAGACAAAGTCCCCTTTATTTTCATCTGCTCTTCTAGAGCAAAAGGCATCAAAACTACCACAACTAGGAATGTGCTTGGTTTCACCTGAACCCAGCAAGGCTCTGAGTCCTCACCAAGGCCCACAGTGAGCCCTGCCTGGGTATTGCTGCTGATTGTTTAGGATCCAAGGGCTCCTTAGTGAGAAGGTGATGAATCCTTCCAGAAGTGGCTCTTTCTTTTCAAGGCAACAGGTTCTCTTTTGGCCCAGAGTGTGTCTAGAAATGTCCTGGAGCTAGGATCTGGAATGGAGTCCTCAGATGCTACCTGGGGTATCTACTACGACTGAGCTGGTAGGTATCCAAGGGGCAAGACAAAGGCCTCTTTACTCTCCCCTCTCCTCTCCTCAAGCAGAAGAAAGGAGTCTCTTTCAGAGCTGTGAGCTGCTTGGCCTGGGGTTGGAGGACAGATGGCGCAGGCACTTCCTTAGCCACCCTGGCTGGTGTCTCCCTAGGTCACATGCCCTCAAATCCACTGGCTTGGAGCCCAGCAGAGCAACAGGACTTGCCTAGAGTTGCAGCTCTTGTGGCCAAGACCACCCTTCAAGTTTATTTAAGACTCCAGAGCACTTTAGCACATGGTAGTGAAGCTTGCCAAAACTCAAGTTCTGATTACTGAGATGTGCAATTCCCCTGTGGCTGTGGATTATCTAAATGTTTCCTCCATGGGCATCAGCTCAGTTCTGCCTGACGTTGGCAACACCGATTTCCAATGCAAATTCCCACAGTCACTGTGCTCTCCCTCCCCGACGAGCACAGATTCTCTTCTCTTGCCAAGCTGTCACTGCCAGAGTATGGAGGAGAGGTGGCATTAACAATTCAAGACTGTCTGTTTACCCTCTTTAGTGACTCTTTCAGCAACATGATGTTAAAATTAGGTAATGTGTTTGCTCACCTGATTTTTGGTTCTTATGAAGGTCCTTTTTTTATGTAGTTATTAACTTTGATGTTCCTGTTAGGAGGACAATCAATGGAAGCTGCTATTCAGCCATCTTGCTCCATTCCAAGTCCCCAAATATATGATGTCTTAAACACTATATAAGTTTTGTTTTTGCTTTTTTTTTCTTCTCACCAAACAAACTAAAAAAGATGTTCTTAATTGGCAGGTAACTTCCCTCCATACCATAAATCAGAAATTTGCCTTGTAGCTTTACCATCTTCCAGGGGTTTGGTGTCAAAATACATTAAATTAAAATAATAAAATAAGGAAGACTTGCCTGAAAGTGCATGCATCATTTCAGCTCACGTCTCGTTGGTGAAGTCTAGTCATATGGTCATATCTACCTGCAAAGAAGCATGAGAAATGTAGCACCGTTGTATCCGTAACTATATTCATCATTTTAATTTACTAAAATTATCTTTAAATCTTCGCATTTTTTTTCTTGCTTGGGGCTCAGGTGTTTTATGACAATTAAAATTTTCTCATTATACATTCACATCCATTAAACTTATGAACTCTTTAGAGTAAGCTTTAGTAATTCATGAGTTTACTTTTCTTATTTGCAGATAAAATATCCCGAAAAGTTAATTCAATTAGGTAACCTTTCTTGCTATTATTTCTGTATGATAACTTTTGAAGGTATGCCCCAAATGGATGAATCACTGCTTTGAAGGAGCTTAAAATATAGTCTTGGTTAAATGGCTTACCCAAGGTCATAAGACACATGAATTTTAGAAACAGGCTTAGGATTCAGGTGTCCTAAATCTTCTTCCACTACAGTTTTTAGTACAATGTTTAGTACAGTACTCCAGTAAGTCACTCACTAGTATTTTATCTTCGATTCAAGCAATGCACAGAATTGGATGCCTCCTCATATTGAGGAAGGAAAGATAGGTAACAAAAAATACCAGAAATAATTTAAATTGTTGACAAATATATTTAAAGTAGCCATAATAATATTTTATTTATTTTTTAAAATAATGGTTCTAAAATATATATCTTTATTATATAATATTAAAAAATATAAATATTATTTTGTTGTCAAATTAAAGTACTTTATGGTGCAAGAGTTAATGAAACATCAAATAGTATAATTCTTTGTGAAATAATTATCTTGAACCACACCAAATATTAAGGTTAAGTTTTGCAAGCGTGTTTTCTCAACATACCGATTCTTATAATTTTGCTTTCAAGACATGGGTTACCAATAATGTGATAGGTAGAAGAATGCCCCCCAAAGAAGTATCCATGTCCTTATCCCAGGTACCTCTGAATATGTTACCTTATGTGGAAAAAGGAAGCTGGGTAGAGATGTCACACTGCTAGCTTTGCAGATGGAAGAAGAGGAAGCCATGCGTAAGGAGTGCATACAGTCTCTCTCTAGAAATTAGAAAAGGCAAGGAGATGGACTCATCTCTATAGCGCCTTGAATAGAATGCAGCCTACTGATATCTTGATTTTAGCTCAGTAGGACCTATATCAGATTATTTTGAACAGAACTCTAATATAATAAATTTATGCTGTTCTAATCCACTAAGGCTGTGGCAATTTTTGTAACCACAATAGGAAATGAATACCAATTTAAGTATCTGGAAGTGAGGTGCCACTATAATGTACTAAGTCTGTAATTATTTATAAATTAGCATATATTCAAAGGTATCATATAATAATATTGATTTTCCTCCTTTGTTATCTGCTATGCTTGGGTGAAAAATCAAGGAGTAGAGTTACAAAAATATGTTTCTATAGCATGGGGTACTCCAATGAAGAAGGCTGAGAAGGAGAAAATTGTGCTGCCATGTCTTAATAGAAAATGTCTTAATAGAAAATACCTGACAAACGAGTGATCTACTCAGATGAAGAGTCCAAGCAGTTACTTTTGAGGCTTTAAGGTATTCTTGAGAGTCATCTTTAGATTCTGTGAACACACCCCTCCACCCTAGAAGAGGAGGTGTGTCTCAGTAGACATTCTTTCCAACAGAAGAAAATCCTCTCAAGTTTGACACTTAAGTCACTATTTTACCTCATTGAGGATTTGTCTAAACATTAAAGAATGGAGTTTAGAATAGGGTATGTTACAACAGTAGCAGTTTTTCTGCACCAACAAAATAATCAGATGTCTATAAAGACTTAAATATCACCATATGAGCCGATTACATTTAACTAGACCTAAACCCAGCACTGTTTTAAGTTACCACTGTTAGCAAGGATCATTTTCTGCTAAAAGTTGAAAAATGCTTGTTGTTATTGCTTGTTTTTTAAACCTTTAAATTATTCAATTATTGAGGTTTATATAATATCATTTTAATCGTATAAGAACATATTCTAACGACAACCTGATATTAAGAAGACATTGCTTACACAAAAGCAAAAGCTAAGGATAAAATGGACATACAAGTTTAAGGTTCTGGAAGAGCAGCTCATTATTGTGTTATAAAATAATGATAGTGACAGAAATGCTTTTCAGTTAAAAAAAAAACTATTGCTATATTTCAGTGACTTCTTTATTCTTACAGTGGTTCTCTACTCACTGGCCCCTAACAGAACAGGAAGCTGTGACTAATGCCTATGTTTTTAATAATTTGCTTCCCTTCATATGCTTCTTCTTCTTTAATACACATTTCTGAAATGTTATATGGTTGTAAATTATTGCCTTTTTGTTTTTCCATGAACTTATTTATGAGAAAAAAAATGTAATACCATTATGGCAGTATAAATTAAAATGAACAGTAAGACATGTGATTTAACTTTATTGCTTTCATGTTATTTTCAAATATATATTTGCATAAGGTACTGACACGTTATTGAGCTCAACAGAATCATCTGCAATCATGCTTACCATGTTCTACCTGCTGCTTTATAGATTACTGACAGAAAAAGTATTCAATTACACCTCTGCTACAATAATATGTATTTTAAAAATACTTATATTTAAATAAAGTATCAAGTAAACTCTCATGCTCAATATATAAGCAAATCTGTAACAATTAACAAGTCTTACCTTTCAGTAAGTATATTACAGTTTTGTAATGTTCTTGGTATTTTCGACAAATTATTTGAATGAGTTTCTTTTCTCCATAAGTAATTACCAACAAAGATTTCCCCATCTGTAACCAGTATTTATTAAAATAGGTGACATGAGAGGTTTTGCTTTTTTCAGGACCAATTATCATATTATATTCTCATCCTTCAGCCACTTCAAGTTCCTATTTGGTCATAAAATTTCTTAGGCACTAACATCGTGGATTTAAACACATTTTAATTTCACCACCAAAAATGAATTTGCAAATTGCTTAAGAAGTTGATTTAGCATTGCAAAGGAAAACGTAATTAGATGCTATGGATCAATTAATTTGCTTAATGAAAACTTTGTCTGAGGAATACGGTTAGAGAGAAAGAAAGAAGTGTGACTTCCTTTATTACGCATGGCGCATCTGCCTATGAAAAGGAATGGCTTTTCTTGCTTTGCTGTATTTACACCCCAGGCTGTTTTCTTCCCTTCCACTCTCCTATTCTGAACATAGTACAGGTGGAAAGATTTATAAAGACAAGGTCAGTCATCTGCAAAGCCTCTCTTTCCTCTAGCTCTTTACATTCTTTTCACCTTACTCTGCTAATTGAAAGCTGGCTCTCCTGTGGAGAATTGTTTGATCCTGCCGTTCTCTCAAGTGATATCTGATTTCATTTGCTGCTTTTAATCTTACTAAGCCTGGAGATGGATAGGTATTCTTTCTGTTCCTCAGTCTTTTTTTTATGCTTTCGTCACGCACATATATACACATTCAATCCAATTCCACCATCCACTATCCGAGACATCTGCACATATCTGCCCAGCCCAGTAATGATTCGAATCTCTGCATCATTATCAAATCTCTAACATTTTTCTTTCAATACTTTAAATATGAGAAAACTGTATATCAATGTGTCCTGGCCATTCTGCTCTTGACCTGCTCTTCTCTGATGACCTTGGTCTTCATGCCTCTTTAACCACACATTCCCATGTTCAAAGCCCGCACCTTGTCATTACAGGTAATTACAATGTGACCATTATTTAAATTTTAAACAATCTGCCCTAGTGTGAAACCTTCAACCCCCCCCCCATTCTAGCCCCTCTTGTGCCACAAGCTCATAATACCCCAACTCTAATTTCCTAATCCATCATCTTTTATTTTAACGCATTTGTCTTATGCCTCTTATCCAGCTTAAATTCCGTGGTCAAGTATTATCATCCCCTAGCATACACGCCCAGTTCAATGCTTCTTTATTCTTCCTTATTCTTCCTGAATTCAGACTAACTCCAACTTTCCTTCCACTATATGCCCGAACTCATTTAGCTAAGCATGGCTGAAGAAAAACAAATAGCCGTGGTGACTCATCAACATTAAATTCATGATCACTGACCTCAAGAACACACCTAAAGCAGCTTGCAATTATTCTTTCTTCCTCCAGTCTATTCTCTCCACTTCTTTTAAATGAATTTCTGCTGTCTCCTTAAGCTTTCAATACCACTGCCCTCATCCTCAATCTCAAAAGATAATTCTGCTCCCTGCTTTGCTGAGAAAATTAAAGCAATCAGAGGAGAACTGAACACGTCTGCCCACCTCCCTGCATCTGTGTTCTGCTGTGGCTGGAAAAGACCTGCACATGCTCACTGCGGTCACTGTTGCTCATTTAAGAGCATTGCTCAGCAACTCTTTCCTCTGTCCTTGTATTTCTCTCCCTAATCCTTATAATGACCACCACTTTCTTTGCTTTCATTTAGAAAGAGCCTATTTTTTTAATTGTACTTTAAGTTCTGGGGTACATGTGCAGATCTTGCAGGATTGTTCATAGGTACACACATGCCATGGTGGTTTGCTGTCTCCATCACCCTGTCACCTACATCAGGCATTTCTCCCAGTGTTATCCCTTCCCAACCTCCCAGCCCCCTCCTGTCCCACCCCTTGCTCCCCACCCCCCAACAGACCCCAGACCCCAGTGTGTGATGTTCCCCTCCCTGTGTCCATGTGTTCTCATTGTTCAACACCCACCTATGAGTGAGAAGATGTGGCGTTTGGTTTTCTGTTCTTGTGTCAATTTGTTGAGAATGATGGTTTCCAGATTCATCCATGTCCCTACAAAAGACACAAACTCATCATCTTTTATGGCTGCATAGTATTCCATGGTGTATATGAGCCACGTTTTCTTTGTCCAGTCTATCATTGATGGGCATTTGGGTAGGTTCCACGTCTTTGCTATTGTAAACAGTGCCACAATGAACATACGTGTGCATTTGCCTTTATAACAGAATGATTTATAATCCTTTTGATATATACCCAGTAATGGGATTGCTGGGACAAATGGAATTTCTATTTCTAGATCTTTGAGGAATCGCCACACTGTCTTCAACAATGGTTGAACTAATTTACATTCCCACCAACAGTGTAAAAGTGTTCCTATTTTTCCACATCCTCTCCAGCATCTGTTGTCTCCAGATTTTTTAATGATTGCCATTCTAACTG
>CAUYLG010046451.1:0-70179 GCA_963573385.1 Cacajao melanocephalus | reverse complement strand
CTTCTACAATCATCTGATCTTTGACAAACCTGACAAAAACAAGCAATGGGGAAAGGATTCCCTGTTTAATAAATGGTGTTGGGAAAACTGGCTAGCTATGTGCAGAAAGCAGAGACTGGACCCCTTTCTGACACCTTACACTAAAATTAACTCCAGATGGATTAAAGATTTAAACATAAGACCTAATACCATAAAAACCCTAGAAGAAAACCTAGGCAAAACTATTCAGGACATAGGCATAGGCAAGGACTTCATGACTAAAACACCAAAAGCATTGGCAACAAAAGCCAAAATAGACAAATCGGATCTAATTAAACTCCACAGCTTCTGTATAGTAAAAGAAACAATCATTAGAGTGAACCAGCAACCAACAGAATGGGAAAAAATTTTTGCAATCTATCCATCTGACAAAGGGCTAATATCCAGAATCTACAAAGAACTAAAATAGATTTACAATAGAAAAACAAACAAACCCATTCAAACGTGGGCGAAGGACATGAACAGACACTTTACAAAAGAAGACATTTATGACGCCAACAAACATATGTAAAGATGCTCATCATCACTGGCCATTAGAGAAATGCAAATAAAAACCACATTGAGATACCATCTCACGCCAGTTAGAATGGCGATCATTAAAAAATCTGGAGACAACAGATGCTGGAAAGGATGTGGAGAAATAGGAACACTTTTACACTGTTGGTGTAGTATAAATTAGTTCAACCATTGTGGAAGATAGTGTGGTGATTCCTCAAGGATCTAGAAATAGAAATTCCATTTGACCCAGCAATCCCCTTACTAGGTATAAATATATATATATCCAAAGGATTATAAATCATTCTATTATAAAGACACATGCACACGTATGTTCATTGTGGCACTGTTTACAATAGCAAAGACCTGAAACCAATCCAAATGCTCATTGATGATAGTCTGGACAAGGTGTATGGCACATATGCAGCCATAAAAAATGATGAGTTTGTGTCCTTTGTAGAGACTTGCATGAATCTGGAAACCATAATTCTCAGCAAAGTGACACAAGTACAGAAAAACAAACATCACATGTTCTCACTCATAGGCGTGTGTTGAACAGTGAGAACACATGGACACAGGGAGCAGAGCATCACACACTGGGATCTGTTGTAGGGGAATAGGGGAGGGACAGTGGGGGTAGGGAGGTTAGGAAGGGATAACAGGGGGAGAAATGCCAGATGTAGGTGATGGGGGGATGGAGGCAGCAAACCACATTGCCATGTATGTACCTATGCAACAATCCTGCATGTTTTGCACATGTACCCCAGAACCTAAAGTGCAATAAAATATATATATATATATATATATATATATATATATAAAAGGGTATATCTTTATATGTTGAAGACTAATGGAATTGACAGCATTTTACTATGTTATCTTTCATTTGTTGTGTGTTTTTAGGGAAGTGGATTTATAATAGCATGATAAATGGGGAAAATACTTCTTTTGTTTTCCATTAGTGACAATGGAAAACAAAGTCTTAGAAAACAAAATCTTTTCAAACGGAAATGTCTCTTGGTATGGTAGCACTTCTGTTGAGTGGGCTTGAAATTTTGCACTAAGCCTTAGATCAAGAATATTTATATTTCTCACTGACATAGAATGCCACAGACCAAATAATTTCTTAGCAATATAAATTCAATGTTTCATATTCTTTCATGAACCCAGATAGAACTTAAAAACCACCTCTGGCAATTATAGTGAGATTAACATATGAATGCATTCAGGACTAACCCTTTTTCTATTTCACATTTTCTAGATATATGGAGAACAAAACAAGATACAGAAATGAACACTGATGGAGACAAAATGCACCTGAGTTCTCATTAAGTAGTGACAACTATTTTCCTAGACCATCTCTGAAGCAAGAGGCAAATCTAACCTGAAGCAGAAAAGTAACATAATTTCGTCATTCCCCTGCACCACCCATTAGTTTTTAAGGACAGTAGAAAAACAATCATTAAATGAGTTTATATATATTGTACTTGTGTGTGTACATACGTGTGTGCTGCAGTTGAGAGCACATGGTATTAAAGCAGGGGAAAAGATGGGCACTTTGAAATAAGTAAATATACTAGATAATTTATATTAGTCATTTACCTTCTTAAGCATTTTATTTATATTTTAAAATATATTTTCCCCAATCATAGTAAAGGAAACATATTTAGTATGATAAATATTTTTTTCTGCTTGCCTCTGAGTTATCATGAGTATTGATGGGCTGCTTGGTAAAAATTACAGTAGACATAATTGGGTAGAGGATAGAAAGTGGTTAAGGGTCATCTTAGCATTTCAAAGAAAATTTTCTACTTTTAAAAAGAAGTATATAGTAAATACATACAATCATACAATCTCAATATCAGAGTATCAGACAAAAGGTTTTTTCTTGTTAAAAGTTTACATTTCAAGTAAGTTTCATAAAACTGTTTTCCTCGGTAAGTTTTTCCCTCTATACAGACTTTTACCCACTGTTGTTTTCACTGTCCTTTAAACGTGTAACAATGTTTAACATATGCTATAATTTTCTTCCCCGAAACTGAACTTAAGGTACTTCCATCTTTCAGCTAATGAATGGATACTTTTCCATCTTCTACACTAAGCCTTGGGAAGCATCAACCACTCTATATTTTCTATCCTTTCCCACTTTCAATGCTACAGATAAGTCAGATTTTTAATTGTGGCTCCTCCTTTTTATAACAATGCTGGAATGCTGGACTTTGTCTTCTCTTGCTTTCACATGTTAAATCACTTTCTAATTTGTTTCTTCATGGCCTACCCTACAAATATGGTCAACTTCTTCCTGCCCAACACACATCCATGATGCCTTTGCATTCTTCCATGCTTTTGGAAATGTTTTTCTCTGCAGGAATAACCTTCGCTCTTGGAGAAATCAATCATTCATCTTTAAGACAGTTCAAATGTCACTCCTGCAAATCTTTCCTAACTTCCTCAGGATGTAAGTTACTCTCTTCTTTTGATTTTAGAGCACTTCCTAACATTTATTGTGGTAAGCTGTCAAGCTGTATCTGAGGATTTATCTTGACTCTAACCTGCTCATTTCTAAGTCAGACAATTCTAGAATTCTTTGATTTGAAAATATCCATTCCTAGCCAACTGACAATTCAAATGTAAAGTTTTATCAGAAAGAAAAGTCCAAGCATATTCAGCTTTGTCTAGCTTTGCTAGACATTCCATATGGGTGACTTCTAACTGGCAACTCATCTTTCTCATAAAATATCTTCTATGGTGACACTTATGTTCTAAATAGGACAGTGGTAGGTTATAATAAACATGACCAGACATCAACTCTGCTTTCTTTAACAATAAAATATCTTGTTATTCTTAGTAAATCTATGGCTCAGAAATGCTTTTCTCTTCTGACTACAAAACATTAAAAGTTATTTGTCATTTATACATTACAATTATGCTCTATAAAAAGGTCATGTTTAATAGAGCTAAAACCACTAATATATTTTTAGTTACAAAGATTTAAAATAATGAAGATCTATGGTATATCTCTGTGAAACAACAGTTACTTCATTTTTCTGCTTTAATATCAGAATGGTTGATCATGCTAGTGCAAAATTTAATAAATGTTATTAAATAAATGTCTTATATCCCAAAGTATTCAAAGCTGGTTGCTATCTCACAGTATCTACACACAAATGTGTGCATGCACACACACACACAGACACGCATATATACACATAAATATCTTCTAATGAACATCTAAACATACCAACATAAAATGTATGATTATATAAAATTATTTTCCTCGTAAAAGTAGTTTGCCACTAAAATGGTTTGAAAATTTTTTCACTGAATATTCTATGTTACTTAGTTATATGTAACTTGTATAAAGCAGCATGATTGTAACTATATTAAGATTTCAGGAAATCCTTATTCTAACTGTAATTCTGATGCAAACCAATAAGTGTCCTAAACTATTTGATATTTAGTTTTTCATATGTAAAATAATAATTTTTGACTGGGATTGTTCATATTTTTACCAAAAGTAGTACTTGTGATTCCAATTATTTCATGTACTTACTGTACTGTATTCAATTTATCACCTTAAGGATTTTAGGCTGTTTTCCTTGAGTTTTTATGCCACATAACTCACATAAAAACACACCTCCACACATAGAGTTTTTAGATTTCTCTTCCTGCTCTTTTAAAATTATGTTGCAGTCTCCATTCACTGGGTAAATCTCAGTACCACGTTCTGAATAATTTATATGGGCTTACACACATGATGGAAGTTGATTCTGAAATGTCGTGAGGATTCTAAGTGGGAGAAGGATCTGATAAGATTTGTATTTGTATCTTGCTGCTCTGTGAAGAATAGCTGGAAGAAGTTTGGGAAACTAATCAGGAGGCTCCTGAAGAAGCTGTGGCCAGAAAGGAGGTATAGAATAAAGGAGTGAACATAGTAAAACATGCAGTAAATAAATGACTAAATTAGAGTTGTAATCAGCAAGACTCGGTGACCGGCTAGTTTTGGTTGGTAGGTCTTCTTCAGCTTGTTCCTATTCTGAACACTCTTGGTGGATAGTAGGACTTGGTTATTAATTCTTCCCTCTTTTTCATCCTGTCTCTGCTCTTTCTATGGCTAATCACTATCAAATTTCTGCTTCTCATCAATGGTTCTCATCTATACTGCATTTGGTGGCCTTGGCCTCTAGCTCCACTTCTGGTCCCTAGCATCTCTCTTTTGTCCATGATTCTTTTCTTTTTGTTTCCTCTTCTTTTCCTGCTCTTACTACATGTCACCTCTGGATTACAGAGTTGCCAGATTTAGCAAACAAACAAAAACAATGAAACAAACAACAAAAAACCCAGGATGCCCAGTTATATGTAAATTTCAGATAAACAGTGGATAGTATAAGAATGCTCCATGCCATATTTTGAACATATCTGTATTAAAAAACTATCTGCTTTTCTAAAAAAAATTAAACATAACTTGGCATTGTATATTTTATCTGCTAGGACTAGATTAGGAGCCCCTGGTAAATGCTCCTGCATAGCTCAGTGAATTTAGCACTTTCCGCATAATGTAGTAAAATTGTTGAAATGTCTCCCTTACTCACTAGCCTATAGAATGACATGCAAGTTTGTCTTTGGTCATTGCAGCTTCTCTAGTCTCTAGTGCATATAATGGATACTTAATATTCATCATTTATCCAATAAATATTGTATATATTTCTGAATGAATACTTCCACTAGTCTGCTCTGTTTATGGTACTGACTGTTGTTATGGACTGAGTTATGTTTCCCCCAAATTCATATGCTGAAGCCCTAATTCCCACTGTGACTGTATTTGAGATAGGGCTGTTAAATCAAGTTTAGCTTAAAGCTGCCTCCTTACATATTTAAGTTCAGCCTAAGGGTTTTTCTGTACACCATGAATTGTAACAAGTGAAGATGTAAACCAAATGTAGCGCACACCTGTGCCAATTGCTGAGTTTTGGTTAATCAAATTTGCCAACTGCTGGAACCCTGTTCAAATAAGGCAAATGCAGAGCTGTAATCAATCCAGTTGTTTCTGTACCTCACCTCTGTTTTCTGTAACTTGCTTTTCTTTTGCTGTCCATAAATCTTCCACCACGTGGCTGTGCTGGAGTCTCCCTGAATCTGCTGTAATTCTGGGGGCTGCCCAATTTGTTAATTGTTCATTGCTCAATTAAACTTTTAAATTTAATTCAGTTGAAGTTTTTCTTTTACCAGAGCCTGTAGGGAGGTCATAAAGTTGGGGCCCCAATCTGAAAGGGTTGGTGGACTTATAAGCAGAGGAAGAAAGAACACTAGGGATGTGTACACACAGAGAAAAGTCCCCATGAGGACACAGCAAGAAAGGAGCCATCTGCAAACCATGGAGAGAGGCTTCAGGAGATATTAACCCTGCTAGCACGTTGTTCTTGAACTTTCAGCCTCCAGCACTATGAGAAAATTTATTTTTGTTGTTTAATCCAGCCAGTTTGTTTCGTTATGGCAGCCCTGGAAGACTCATCCAGCCATTCGTGATCTGTAGAGCCATCATAAATCATTGCGCTTTTTTCCTTCTATTTAGAAATCTGACCTATCACATAACAGAACCTCTAACCTCTCATTGCGTATTTCCTCCATTTGGTTCTCTTCATTAGTTTTCTGTTGCTGATGCTGCTCATATCTGCAAATGTTGGATAGTTATAAAACCAGGTTCTGACTAACAGAAGACCTTTTTTACTGTAAACTTGTCAAGTGCATTCAGTTTGCTGAATGATAATTCTTTGTTTAATAGCATAAATCAGCAGCCAGTTTCTTCTCTGGTGATTGACGTTGAAAATTCAGATTTGTAGCTACCATTGTACACAAATTATACTTGTTTTTGGCAAAATATGACTTTATGTCTTCAGTAACTAGCTCCTCATTAAATTAAATGAGATGTAAATTACCTAGCACAATTAACCAGTAAATCGTCCAGTTAACCAGTAAACAGCTCACTTTTCCTTTGATAATACAAATGTAAATCCTATTTGGAGCAACTGAAAAAAATGAACACAAAGGCCTACAGTCAAATCAATTAACTTTGTAAAAGTATGCTCCCAATCTTATTACAATCTTGTGCTCTTTGATGTTGTATTCATTCTGGGACTGCACAGTTTAAATCGTCCTACAGCTGCTAAGCAGGCTTGGCAGTAGTAGAAAGATGGCTTCAAGCCGTTCTGATCCTTGGTGAGTAGGAAGCATTTCTTCTACATTCCTGGGCTTACAGGGGACCAGCTGAAAGCCCTATAGCTGCCCCGCTCTGTGACTAATAAATTATTGTCTTTACCCTTAGCTTGGCCTGCCTTCTGTTAGCCCCCAGCAAGGCCAAGAAAAACTATAAGGTTTATATTATGATATTTACTAGCTAGTACCTATCCCCCCTCTATCTTTCCTTTTGTAAGTCAGAGAAGAATATATGGAAAAAGCAACTTAATTTTCTTTCCCAATGTCCTTTATATGTAAGCTCAACCTAATCTTAACGTTGTTCCTTCCCATCAGCATCGTTTTACCTTTGGTTACCATAGTGACCGGCTACTGCTAACTTGCTTTAAGTCGAGCCTTTCAAACCCTTTTTAATGTCCAGTACAGGAATTTTGTATTATATCCAGTAACCTAAAAGCTTCTATCTTTGGAATAATGATAGTCTGATTTTCCTCTTGAAGGGATTTCTCACTTGGCCATCTTTTTCTAGGTCCTTTTGGTTTCCAAACTGTAAAGAGCCCTTCAAGAACTTGCTCCTATCTACTTTCTTCTGTCTCCAGGGTCCACTTAAGTTTTTTTCTTCTCCATCTGCCAAGACTCAAATTTGTAATTCTTGATAGTTTATTAAATAAAGCAGTTTAGCTCTTTCTGTGTATTTCTCTCACATAAACTCTCCCTGGGGGGCCTTGCTTTTACAAGGAACAGAACCCCCAGTATGTTGTTTTTGGATAAAAATAGTCTTTCTTTTTCTCACTCTCAAAGGGGTACTATTCAGTCTCCCTAAGCAACGGGCTCATACAGCAGCCTACTGATAAACTAA
Organism: Cacajao melanocephalus; assembly: GCA_963573385.1. Taxonomy (NCBI): domain Eukaryota; kingdom Metazoa; phylum Chordata; class Mammalia; order Primates; family Pitheciidae; genus Cacajao; species Cacajao melanocephalus. Next base: position 62,594 of record CAUYLG010046451.1, on the reverse strand, counting down.
TACTTTGTATAATAATAAGAAAAACACGAAAAGGCAATTTTTCTAAAAGTAGGATTTTTATTTTAAAGAGTTTCAAGTTTCAATTTTATAAGATACTTGATGAACTGAAAATAGAAAAACAAAGGAGTAAAAAGATGCAGAAAAAATATTTTAAAAATAGATTTGTTTCATTTTCAGAGGTCCTGTGAAATACTTAGATGTAGATCAGAACCAGCTCTGGCGCAGGTAAGCAGGATGATGAAAGGGCAAGACCATGGCTTATGAGAAGACAGGGCTGGGTTGCAAATCTCAGCTCTGCCAATTACCAGCTCTATCATTCTAGTTACCTTCCCAATAAAAGAGAATGTTCCTTCTAAATAAAACTGAGTAAAGTAATCAATGCAATATTACTTATTAGAACTGGGTACATGGTCCTTTTGGTGGTCTCAGTGAGACATAGATAGTCTTCCTTAATCAATTCAGCCTTCATTTGACACTTAAAACCGATCTCAGTATGCCCAGACAGGATGTGTCATCCTTTGGAATAAAATTAGACTATTTCTTCCAAAGGGTTGGATTCTTTATTTGACAAAGGCAATAGAGCTCACAAATTCCCTAGGACGAGGTTGTGAAATAAATGTAGACCAAAGCCCATCTTTCCCTTTGCCTCCTGTCTTACAAAGCAAAAGAGTAAAGTCCAGCCCTAATATTTATTAAAAGACCTTCAGCTTTTTGGTCTTTGATCCAAAACTCTGGTATGAGGCTGTGGTGAGTTCAAGGATTTCAGGGCTAATCAAGGATAAGACATAACCACAAGATGGCAGTATTGCACAACAATCTTTATTAGGTGGCACTAGGACAGGTTTGCAAGAGTTGGGAAGTGTCTAACTTTGGAAGACTTTCCAGAGAAAGTGGCATGGGATCACTACACAGAAGAAAACTAGGGCAGGGAAACTCTGGGAAAGCAGGGAATTGGCTTATATGTCCAGAGATGTCACTCAGCAGCCATATGGGGTCAAAGCTATGAAGGGTAGCATCAAATAATCACAGGGTGTATTAGTCCATTTTTCATATTGCTGTGAAGAAATACCTGAGACTGTGTAATTTATAAAGAAAAAGAGATTTAGTGGACTTGCAGTTCTGCATGGCTAGGGAGGCCTCACAATCATGGCAGAAGGTGAAGGAAGAGCAAAGGCAAGTCTTACACGGTGGCAGGCAAGAGAACATGTGCAGGGGAACTGTCCTTTCAAAAACCATCAGATCTCGTGAGACTTACTCACTATCATGAGAACAGCATGGGTAAAACCATCCCTATGATTTGATTACCTACCAGTGGGTTCCTCTCACAACACGTGAGGTTTACAGGAGCTACAATTCAAGATGAGATTTGAGTGGGGACAGAGCCAAACCATATCACACAGTTTGTCTTATCTCTGGCTAGCGGATGATAAGTGAAGTTTTGTAAAGCATGCAAAGCAGGCAGGCTCTAAGTAGCTAAAAATATAATAACTTGGGCTATATGTAAACCAATTAGATGTGTAAGAATTTGAGTTTGGCACTGGCAGGCTTGAGCTAACTATGAAGAAGTACATAATCTAAAAACCAATACAAAAAGGTCATCTTTAACTCCTTTCTATAAAAAGACTCATATTTTCAGAACCTTTGTTTACAACTTTATTGTCCCAAATTAATCTGAAGGCTGATAATATTAAACGCAATGCAAAAATAATGATGGTGGTGATAATAATCACAATGGCTACATTAAATAGGCAAGGGTCTACTGTGAGTCTCAAGAGGGAGAAAGAACCTGCAGCCTGGTCCCCTTTTTACAGATAAGGCAACAAAGTCTCAAAGCCATGATTAAGTGAATTCATATTCAAATAGGTGATGGCTTAACTATAAAAACTGTATTTATTTACCACACATTTCCAGGTAAAAATTTTTATCTCTCAGAAGATGTTTTGTTCCTCAAAAAGAGAATCATTACCTAACTTATTCCCAAACACGGATAAATTATTTTTGAAAACCTGCTTTTGATGATAAAAATGTCGCAGTCATTCAAATACTATTACATTCTGTTAAAGTCTGAAGAAAACATTAAGTGATTTTATTTGTGTAAAAAGCTAAAAATAGAAAAGTAGTAATTATAAATAATATTTCTTGTTTTCTAAGAGGGAAGTACACCAAATGACTTAGCAAATATTAAAATTTTAAATATCCTTGGTTTACTGAATAAATCAATAATTTTCTATTCTTAGTGAATTGGTCAGAAAGAGAGTCAAATCTTATGAGAATTCAAAAAGCACGCTACATAATACTTTTTCTGTATTGCTTAATCTTCTAAATTTCAAACGTTACTTTTGGAAAGAGAAATTGATTTCAACATGTTATCGTTAGACTTGTAGGAAAGCATAAAAATTATTAAAAAATAGAACTATGCTAATGTTACCAAACGTATCCATTTTTCTTAGCACCATAATTTTGAGCCTTTTAACCAGCCAAAGCGAGCTAGACTTACAATTAAATTTCTATTTCTTTATTAAATTTAACAAATCCTTGAATTAAAAATAAATTCATGAGCCGATAGTGATGAGGGGTGGGGTGGTGTATGGAGAGAGAGAGAGGTACAGAGAGAGATTGAAAAGGAAGCTTTGTAAGGAAGGGAGTGAGAGAGATAGGGAAGGGAAGGGAGTGAGGGAGAGAGACAGAGAGAGGCAGGGAATAAAAAGGAAGCTTCTTGAAAGAATGCTAATACCATGCAGACAAATGATTATAGGACATGTCTATTTTGCAGTCCCTAATGAGAATTCAGTCAAGAACTGTCAATGGATGTGATAACTATTGGGTAAAAAAGTTGTTAGAGTAAGGGTATTCACACACTTTCAAAACCCACACATTATTTACTAATTACAAAGGGGGAAATGTGCTATGGAAGAATTTAGCATCACCTCAACTAAGTGGTCAAATTTAGTATCATCAGTTGTGGGAGAAATTGATATAATATGCCTTTGGATGTGATAGATGAAGAAGCATACAGCACCAACAATCTAGTTGTCTTGGCCAACTGGATAATCTAAATACAATAATGAAGAAACGATTAATAAATCCAGTATATGGGACCTTTTAAAAGATGACTAGAGAAGACTTTTTAAAAAGCCAATGTTATGAAAACAAACACATTGAAGAAATGCAGAGAAACTACTGTAGCATGAACACTGATTAGATTATAAAACAAAACAGCCATAAAACACATTTGTGGGACAACTGAGGAAATTTAAATGTGGACTATATATTAAATATTATAGAATTATTGTAAGCTTTTGTAAGCCTGATAATATTGTTATAGAAAACCAACTGATAATGGTGGTTATAGAAAAGACTGTCTTTAATTTAGGAGAGATAACATGAAATATTTAAAGAGGAAGTATCATAATATCTGCAACTAACATAAAGCTAATGTGGCTCAATGTTGGCAATTGGTGAATCTACGTAAAGACTACATAGGTGCTTTTTTTCTATTTTAACAGCTCTTTTTACAGATATAGTAGATTCTGAAAAATCTAGAAACATCTTATTGTACTCATGATGTTTATCGTATATTGCCATTGGATAAACATGCTATTTATCTATACAACTTAAAAAAGTATTTATCAATTATTTTGTCTATAGTCCACTAAAACTGGAGTAAAAAATGTCCAAAGCATAAAATCAAATTACCAATAAGAATAGGAAGTAAAGAAATTAGAAGAATTCAAAACTGTTATTCAGAAATTTTACTTGAAGAACAATTCTACCCTTAAAAATCTATCCAGAGTTAAATATGTATAAAGTCATGCATAATCATTTATAAAAGCAAAGAAAATTTAGAAGAACTTAAAATATAGCCTTAGAGAACTGGTCAAACAAATAGAGAATGCACTTAGAATGAAATACTATATAGCTATTAAAATGATATTATAGATAATGATCAGATGTTTATATTGTTTATATTAATTCACTGGTTCATATACCTCTTATTCATTCAGAAATAATGGTCATGCAAAACTCATATACTGTATTATAATTTTTAAATTAAAAATGATTTATTAAAAAATCTTTGCTATATATTTTTAAGAGTAAAAAAAGGTAAACAAATTGCATATTCAGAATTATCCCTTCTCATGGGTCAATGGTATGTGTGTATGTGTGTGTAAGGGTTCAGATAGAGGTAACTGAAGTTTAATATTATCTATGATGGCATATGGATGCTTTAAATTTTCTTGATTTTGACTATGTATATATTTTAACTTATCTAGAATATCTGTGTTTTGCTTTAGTAATAAGATAAAAAAAACTAAGATAAAGCAAAAAAAAAAAGTTAAACAGAAGCATGGATTGCTGATAAATATATGTGACAATCCCAACCTTAATCTTTTGCTATTTATGTCATTTTAAGTGCAGCTCCAACTTTTGAGATGTTTCTTACTACAAACAAAAGAAACACCTCATCAATTCAAACTTCTATTTATAATCACCTGAAAACTACAATAGGGTTATTTAGTAGACACGCCACTACCTGTGTTGGTTGGCGGGCAATTGGGACAATTAACAATAAAAAGAAAGTATGATAAAATAATTTCTGAGATGGAAAACTTCTAATATAGATGCATAATCTGATACAGAAAGCCAAATGCCTTTGAACAAAATGACATTTTTAGCAAAGGCACTGTTTTCTGCATAAAAACAGGTGCAGTGTTGAGAAATAAGTGTAAGAGGTTTTTAGTGTTAGCAAAGAATGATTTGATAGTTTAAAGAAGAGCTATGTTGGGCATGACCTATAACACCAAAATTCAGGGGAAATTGATGTTACAACAGAAGAGGCTTCAATTTACAACAATTTTATTTTAGCATTCTTCAGAACTGAAATAAAAAATAAATTGAGAGTCACTTGTAGCTAACAAAGATGAATCAGGTACTCAGTTAATGCAAATGAGGAAACATGAGTTGAAAATAACAAATAATCAAATCATGTCATTTTCCTCCTTTCCTGGAGGACTAAAATAAAATTACTTCACTGACTTAATTTTACACTCTCTTCTCTGTCCCTGGGTGAATAATGTGCCATTTCATATAATCTGAAGAAAGTCATGTTCACAGAGAAGTGGAACAAGGACCAATTATAAGCTTAATTGCATGTCTAACAGGGAACATCAAGTATCATCAGAAATCTTGCCAGAATTCCATTAAAGAGCTTTGGATTAAGAGTCAAGAGAAGTGAATTCTAGTCTCAATTTTGCCATTAAGTAGCCACGCCATCTAAGTCAAAGCATCCTTTTTCACATGTCCTCATCTATAAATAGAGTACATTGATCCTCATTTTTGTGATTCTCTAACTGTATAATGTCTTAAATAGATAAGAAAATATACGTTCTACATATTTTTTCTTAAATTGTCTTTTCTGCAGAAACACATCTAGATTTATTTTTACATTGAATCCCTTCTAGGAATTACGTATCCCTATCACATTTGGCTGACACAGAGTCTCTGGATCAATTCCTTGGCCATTGATTAATTCTCACTTTCTCAGGAATGTATGGAATCCCTATTAACCATAAATATGCTTTACATCTAAGGTGTAAAAGTGGTTTACTCATACAAGTATCTTCAAAAAAGTGTGTCGGTTGCAGCCCAGTCTTCATTCACATTTAATTTTTAGTTCAATGAAACTAAAATATTTTTGTTTATAAAAAGGAGATAGATCAGCTCTTCATTTCATCAAAATTTAGAATCAAATTATTGCAAGTATATATTAAGCAAAATTGAGCATTGAAGAATTCTATTTTCTTCAATATGGGACTTTATTATTATGTTTACTTAAATCTAATCTTTCTAGATTATTGTCCTTGCTTGTCAATGTGAAACTTAAAAAAAAAAAAATCCCTTGCAACAAAATATTAACATACTGGTCTTAAAACAATCGCTCTTTTAAAGTTCTGTGAACTTGGGAAAAAAATTGGATCCTTTATTTATAAGTTTTCAGAGACTTGTTTTTTTTAACTTGACCAGAGTTTTTGGAATTTCTTGATGACTGCATATTTCAGTCATAACAGTATTTATCTTAGTTTGAACAATTAGCTGTATGTATTCTTTCCTATTTTCCATTAGATTGTATAAAAACTCTACAACTTAAAAAAATTCTGAACAACATTTAAAAACTCTTTCTTTGCCCTAGTAGTAAATGTTTTCTTTATTTTAAAAAATAGATAGCTTTTTCTTGATGTTATCTTCCAGACATTTTAAAATAAAGTCAGTATTTTTAAAACTAGTCAATTATTATTACTACTAAATTAGAATTACTTTTGTAACATGTGATACTTTTTTTTGAGAGACTGTTTTGCTATTTTATTTCATTTTCTAGGCACTAAATGGCTCAAATAATAGTTTCATTGGTATAAAATAAACCAAGCAAAACACTCTGTCTGGTGTTTTTAATATCTTAACTAGTTAGCAATAAACATGTTTTTTTGGTTCTATAAAGAGAAAACTTAGGGACAGTAGAGAGGACATTTTCACATTTTACTTGGAACTTCCAAATAACTTCTTACTACTAATAAGCAAGATCTTGTAATATTGTACCTCCGATTTCATAAATGCTTATAAACTGCCTAGAACATCCAATGATACTCTCCTGCTTTCAAAAATGCATCAATAGAGAATCCTTGTACAGATTTGCTAACATCCATAGAGGGAGACCCCTTTCAATAAGTTGGACATTGAACATTTTGTCAAAGATAATGTTTTTTCAATTTGTTCTGCAATAGCAATGTGACCACCTTTCAAATGTACAATCCAAACAAAAAGCTACCCTTGAAGAGGATGCCTAAATACATTTATCATTCTTTTTTTCAGAGGGCTAAGTTAGGAACAGTTTATTTCCTGTTAATATCCTCCAAATAAGAACATTTTCTTGTGTTTCTTCCACATTTGGTAAAACAATAGTGAGTTTACACTTGATATGGTTTGGCTGTATCTCCACCCAAGTCTTATCTTGAATTGTAGTTCCTATAATTCCCACATATTGTGGGAGGAACCCAGTGGGAAGTAATTGAATCATGGGGGCAGTTCCCCCATGCTGCTGTTCTTGTAATAGTGAGTTCTCATGAGATCTCATGGTTTTATGAGGAGCTTTTCCCCCCCTTTGTTTGGCACTTCTTGCTGGTGCCATGTGAAGAGAGATCTGTTTGATTCCCCTTCTGCCATGACTGTAAGTTTTCTGAGGCCTCCCCTGTCCTGAATTGTGAGTCAATTAAAGCTCTTTCCTTTATAAATTACTAATCTCAGGTACATCTTTATTAGTAGTGTGAGAACAGACTGATACAGTAAATTGGTACCATGCAGTGTGGCACTGGTTTAAGGATACCTGAAAATGTGGAAGCAACTTTGGAACTGGTAACAGGCAGACACTGAAACAGTTTGAAGGGTTCTGAAGAAGATAGGAAAATGTGGAAAAGTTTGGAACTTCCTAGAGACTTGGAGGGCTCAGAAGACAGGAAGATGTGGGAATGTTTGGAGCTTCCTAGAAACTTGAATGGCTTTGACCAAAATGTTGATAGTGATATGGACAATAAAGTCCAGGCTGAAGTGGGCTTAAATGGAAATGAAGAACTTGGGAACAGGAGTAAAAGTCACTCTTGCTAAGCAAAGAGACTGGTAGCATTTTGTCCCTGCCCTTGAAACTTTGAACTTGAGAGGGATGATTTAGGGTATCTGGTGAAAGAAATTTCTCTGGAGCAAAGTATTCCAGAGGAAGCAGAGCATAAAAGTTTTAAAAATTTGCAGCCTGACAATGCAGTAAAAAGAAAAATCCATTTTCTGGAAAGACATTAACACCCACTACAGAAATTTACACAAGTAACCAGAAGCCAAATACCAAGCCAAATCACCAAGAAAATTGGGAAAATGTCTCCAGGGGATGTCAGAGACCCTCATGGCCACCACTTCCATCACAGGCCTAGAGGACTAGGAGGAAAAAATGGTTTCTTGGGTCAGGTCAAGGGCACCCCCTGCTGTGTGCAGCCTCAGGACTTGGTGCCCTGTGTCCTAGCCACTCTAGCCTTGGCTAAAAGGGACCAAGGTACAGCTTGGACCATTGCTATAGAGGGCACAAGCTCCAAGCCTTGGCAGCTACCATGTGGTGTTGGGCCTGTGGGTGCATAGAAGTCAAGAATTAAGGTTTGGGAACCTCCACCTAGATTTCAGAGGATGTCTGAAAAGGCCTGGATATCTAGGTAGAATTGTGCTGCAGGGGCAGAGCCCTCATGGAGAACCTCTGCTAGAACAGTGCAGAAGGGAAATGAGGGGTTGGAGCCCCCACACAGAGTCCCCACTGGGGCACTGCCTAGTGGAGCTGTGAGAAGTGGGCCACTGTCCTCCAGACCACCGAACGGTAGATCCACTGACAGCTTGTACAGGCGCTGAATGCCAGCCCATAAAAGCAGCCAGGAGAGGAGCTATACCCTGAAAAGCCACAGGGGCAGAGCTGTCCAAGATTATGCTAACCTGCCTCTTGCATCAGTGTGACCTGGGTGTGAGACATAGAGTCAAAGGTGATGCTTTTGGAGCTTTGACAGCCCTAGGGGGACTAGGGGAGGGATAGCAGGGGGTGGGAGAATTGGGGAGGGATAACACTGGGGAGAAATACCTAATGTAGATGATGGGGGATGGATGCAGCAAATCACCATGGCACTTGTATACTGATGTAACAATCTTGCACGATCTGCACATGTATCCCTTAAAGTATAATAAAAAAAAGATTTGACTGCCCTGGTTGATTTTGGATTTGCATGGGGCTGTGGCCCCTTTGTTTTGGCCAATTTATCCCATTTGGAATGGGTATATTTACAAAATACCTCTACCCCCATTGTATCTAGAAGGTAAGGAACTTGCTTTTGATTTACAGGCTCATAGATGGAAGGGATTTGCCTTGTCTCAGATGAGACTTTGGACTTGGACTTCTGAGTTATTGATAGAATGAGTAAAGACCTTGGGGGACTGTTGGAAAGGCATGATTGAGTTTTGAACTGTGAGGACATGAGATTTGGGAGAGGCCAGGGGTGGAACGATATGGTTTGGCTGTGTCCTCACCCAAATCTCATCTTGGATTTCAGTTACCATAATCCCCACGTGTTTTGGAAGGGACCTAGAGGAAGGTAATGGAATAACGGGGGCGGTTACCCCCATGTGCTGCTCTTGTGATAGTGAGTTCTCAAGAGATCTGATTTTTTTTTTTTGAAACAGAGTTTCACTCTTGTTGTCCAGGTGTGATCTTGGCTCACTGCAACCTCCGCCTCCTGGCTTCAAATGATTCTCCTGCCTTAGTCTCCCAAGCAGTTGGGATTATAGGCATATGCCACCATGCCCTGCTAATTTTTTGTATTTTTAGTAGAGATGGGGTTTCTCCATTTTGGTCAGGCAAGTCTCGAACTCCCAACCTCAGGTGATCCATCCATCTCAGCCTCCCAAAGTGCTAGGATTACAGGCGTGAGCCACCATGCCTGGCCTCATCTGATGGTTTTATAAAGGGCTTTCCTCTTTTATTCAGCACTTCTCCTTGCTGCTGCCATATGAAGGAGGACATGTTTGCTTCCCTTCTGCTGTGATTAAGTTTTCTGAGGCCTGCCCAGCCATGCTGAACTGTGAGCCAATTAAAGCTCTTTCCTTAATAAATTACCCAGTCTCAGGTGTGTCTTTATTAGCAATGTGAGAATGGATTAATATAATATTATTGCCATTATCCAGCTTATGTGCATATTCTTGAGCAATTAATTCCTTTTGGCTTAGCTGTAAAACTTTAAGTTCACTTATTTCAATTGCCAAATGGGTAATAGTATAAATAAAGTTGAAGCTTCCTTTTTTGCAAATAAGCATTATTCTCTCTTAGGAAAAGTTGATTCAATTCCATAAAATGAAAGAGAATGTAATTCATTTCCACATTTCCTTGTTCATGATCATGGAAACAGCTAGGATTTGGAGTCCCCTTTTCTTTTTCCATTTTCTTACTCTCCACAATGGCAGATATTTTGATGTAGAAATAACTACCTAATCTATCTTGTTCACAAGGAGTACACTGCACAGTAGGTGAAGCCAATGAACTGCAGGATGGCTTTATCCTTCCTTCCCTTGCTGCATATTTTATGGCCTTTAATGTAGCTTCATTCCTTGTTAAATACATTCTCCAGGCAATTTGACAGATGGGACTGACTTTTTTTAGTGTTTATATGGTATTTTCAAAGCAAGAACAAATCTGCCTATTTCAAACAGTTTCCAGTTAGATCTCAGTAAAGATGTTACATGATTCCCATTTTTTTAAATGGGGAGAGTGTGAGTAGGGGCTGTTGGTGGTTAAGTGGAATTTAATAAACTAGAAGTTTATACTTTCCAAAAAACCTGTCACCAATACAACTTAAACTATCAATACTTTAAAAAGAGAAATATAAATATGGCAGTATATATTTTGAAAAAAGTAATAAAACTACCAGTAAATACACATCTTAGGTGACTGCCAGAAACATCTGGATATTGTATTAAGCACCTGCAGGGAATGGAAAGATACAGGGTGATAAAAATGGCTGACATGATGATATAAGTTCATGTTAATTCAAATCCCTCCTGGGAACTATTTTTACACCATCCTCACACTCAGAGCTTCCATAAATTAATTTTTGCCAAAATGATTAACAGCTTTTATTCAATCTTTTTCTATATTTATGAACATAAGATTATGGTAAGATTTCATAGTTATAATTGTATCCTATTTAGTGTCTTCTTCTAAGGAAATGTAAAGTCCCACAGAAAACATGTAAAACCAGACTCTTCAATATAGTCAGAGACTTCAACTGACACATCAAGTCTTGGTTTATAGTTTCTAAATTCCTTAACTTAGAGCTCACACAGAAAGCCTCCTTTCTAATGAAAATTGACCTAGAAAAAACAATTCTGTAAAGTGTGGTAATTTTGCACATAAGTATTAATGAGAGTGGGTTATAGGAATCCACTTAGACTTGTATTGTTCCTTATGGTACTAGTAACAATTCAGTGAAACAGTGAAAGAAAAGACAGCTACTTAATTGCAGGACATATAAGTAAAAGAAGTAGCTCTCTAAGAAGAAAATCTGTTAGTAAAGGAGTAGGATTGGCAAAAAGATGGTGGTGGGGAAAATTTGGAAGAGAGAATTAGTGGCCACAATTATGAAAACCCCTTACAACAAAGCATTCTTCACATTCATTTTCTTCACTCTCTCCTGGGAAGCTGTGAGGTGCTTCCTTTGCAGAATGGAATCATTGTTTCTCCCAGTTGCCAGAAGGTTGGCCTCTAATGACTCACAGGTGCATCCCTCTCAGGGCTCTGCCCTTGACTAAAGGGAATTACCTCATCCCAGATACATCCCTCCAATGACTAAGGCTGGTGTGAAAGCACAGATTCCTTGCCTCACTTTGGCATAATACTGAAGGGCTTTCCCAGCTCCACTGCTACCCTTAGGCTCCATTGAGTCCTATGTTGCAACCTCACTGTAGTTCAAATTCTCTCTTTACCCAGAACCACCCAATAACTCTTCTGCACACAAATTTTTACCTTGGAGTCTGTTTCCAAGGAATCCAACCTAAGATAAACTTAATAGCTTAACCTCCATGGTTATAGAGTTCGCCTAAACGTCCCCAAAATATCTTAACCATCAGATTCTATAAACTCAGATTTTCTTTTCTTTGCAGTTTTTTATTTAATTCTATTACCTTTCTTGGCATTAAGACTTTTTTCTTCTGAGGAATAATTGGCTCTGGCTCTCATACACCTTCAAATTTTAAAGAAGTTTAAAGCCAAGTTTTGCTCTCTGTTGTTTTCTTATCTTGATTTTTTGCTTTTCTTAGGCAACCTAATTTATACCCTTGGCTTTAGTTCCCATCTTCATGGCAAAATCTGAATCCCCATCTTTAGCTCAGAACTCTGTGCTTCATTTCAGAAACCCACTTACCCACTTAGTGTTGCTAACTGGATATTCTATGACTGTTCCTGGTAGCCATTCTCCCTACCTTCTGTGCTAATTTCCATCAATCTACCCTTTACACTATGACCAGATGTGCCATATTTAATGACATCAATACAACTATTGTCATTGTTTCATTGCTGTTGTTTTAATAAGGAGCCTTTACATTTCTACCTAATAAGTCTTTAACTTTATAGAGTTTTTTTATGGTGATAAAATTTTATGATAGTTTCTTCATCCAGTTTCTCTCAAACAAACTCTTTCTTCCTGGCAATAAAGTAGAAATAGAATGGTCCTTCAAGTCATATAGAAATAGACTGCAATATTGGTTTTCCCTTTAGTAACCAAGGTAACTCAAAAAGTTACTTACATAACTTCTCTGCATCTCAGTTTCTCATATTTCTTATAGAGATAACATGAAGGCTAAGTGAGAAAACATGTACATAAATGTATTTTGACTACATTGAAATGACTCGATACATGTGAATTTTACTCTCTTCTGCTATTCCATCTTTCTCTAGGTTAATGGTCACAGCTTTAGTGTAAACAACTAAGAAAACTAAATATATGAACCAAATAAATTTTACTATTTATAGTAAGAGTAAAAAGGAATTATTCTAAAACAGCAAGTCCCTGTGGTACAACTGAAATAATTTTATTTACAAAAATTCAATAACCACACAATTGTATAATTTTTTGGAGTTTCTCTACCACCTACAGGTATGTCTCTGTGACTTCTCAACTCAAAAGAGAAACAACCTTCTTGACTGATTTCTACATTTCCTGTTTGTTCCAATCAATTTCTCACATCGTGTCAGGATTCATCTTTCAAATTTCTAGCCCTAAACTATCATCCCTTTGCATAAAACACAAGCCCTTATGGGGGTGTGAATTTCATCTATTTTATTTTCTGTTAGATTCCCAGCACCTAGTATAGTACTCAGCAGGTAACAGATGCTCAATAAACATTAGTTGAATAAATAAATCCTAGTGTTAAAAAAGCATAAATTTGTCAATTTTTTGTATAATTTTATATTTTATTCTTCTTTACAAATTGTAAGAACGTTTTTCCAAAATTGTTCATAATAGGTTTATATTTTCTTTTGAAATAAATTTGTCTAATTTACATTTCTTGATTCTCAAATAATTATCATAAGCAATGTTTACTGCATATTATGTGCCATGTGTCCTGTTGCTTCCTATTATGATCCAATTCTCAAACTGCTCTCACATTTATATTTCATATGAATAGCCCCAAATACCTCATTCACAAAGGTGCAGGTTTTTTTGTTTTTTTGATGGAGGCTCGCTCTGTAGCCCAGGCTGAGTACAGTAGCGTAATCTTGGCTTACTGCAACCTCTGCCTCCTGGGTTCAAGCGATTCTCCTGAAAGGCACAAGTTTTATCAGTTTTGTTTGCTGTCCAACACTTAGACAATATTAAGAGATGAATACAATTATATCCTTTCTTTTTTTTTCTACAGATTAGGAAAAAGAAGCAATGAAAGATAAAGTAACATGTTCAGTTTTAAACAGTCATAGATGGTAGTACTAGATTTTAAACTAGACTATTCAACTCTAGAACATGTGGTTTTAACCACTAAGCTCTACTGCTTCCATGACTTCTATGTCTGTGCTAGCCTCGAGGCCTACTTGCAATGAACGGAATGTTTTCATCCCCAAAATTCATATGTTGAAATTTTAACCTCCAAATTACAGTATCAGAAGGAGAAGCCTTTGGGAGGTGTTGAAGTCATGAGGGCAGAGGTCTCATAAATGGGATTAATGTCCTTATAAAAAAGACCCCAGAGACTCCCTTGCGCCTTCTACCATGTGAGGTTACAGTGAGAGCACAGCTGCTGATGAAGAAGGGGCCCTCATTAGACACTGAATCTGCTGGTACTTTGATCTTGAACTTCTCAGCCTTCAGAACTGTAAGAAATAAACTTTCATTGTTTATAAGTCACTCAGTCTATGGTATTTTGTTATAACAATCCAAAAGCACAAAGATACACTTTCCACTACTGTAACTTGTAAATAGAAGGGTCTCTAAATATCACATGAAACGAATAGTCATGAAAAATGAAAGTTTTAATTTCCAAATTCTCTTAGTAATAATTTATGGCAGCTGTCCAGTAAAACACAAAGGAAAGCAAGAAAGAACTCAGGAGGACTTCTGGCAACTTATTTACTGTCAGAATGATAAAAATCAGCTGTATGCTTTTCCCAGTTTTGATATTTTGAGACAATATTTTTCTCTTAATATGCTAAGTCTCAAATGAAGTTATACTGCTTTCCATTTATTGACATCTCTTATCTAGGAAATAACATTTTCAGGATAGCTGTGTAAAAAATATGAAGTCATCTATGCATTTCATAGCAGATTTTTAAATGTTCCCTAATTGTAAAAGTGAACGTTTTCACAATCACAGGTGAGTCAAAATAAAAATAATTAAATAATTTAGGAAGACAGACATCCTGTCATTATAATCTATAAGAATTATGTAACTGCTTCCAGAGAATTAAATACCAATATAAATTACATGTAGAGGAACTACATATAATTAGATAGTTAATTCCATTACAAAAACAAAAGATGTCATTTATCTTATACACCTTTTTAAAAAGCATAAAAATGGCAAAAACTAACATAAAAATCAAATATTTAGCTGGGGAAAATATTTGCAATGCATTTGAAAGAAAATGCATATATATCACATACAAAGAATATATGTATTGTATATATCGCATACAAAGAGTATGGTATATACCATATATGGTATATATTGCAAACAAAGAGTAGTTACAAAGTGATAAGCAAAAGCCAACACTAAAAAAATAGGCAAAGAATATCCATATACAATTTATAGAAGAGCATATGACTAATACATATATGAAACAATTCTGAATCTCTCTAATAGAAAAATGCAGCTTGAAGTAATTCACACATAACTTTATGCCTGGCTGAATGAGAAAAATCATAACGGACTTCTGGGTAGCAATGTGGGCAAAGGATATTAAATATATAATCCTATGGAAATGTAAATCATCACAGCTTTTGAGTGCATTATCCACATATTAAATTTAGAAAGTCTTATTCACTACATTACGAATAATGGGAAAAAACTGGAAGAAGCTCTGTGCAGGACAATTTTATAAAATCTACCAAAATTACAAAAAGGCATACCATTGAATATCGCAATTTTATTTCTTCTAGCTATGCTTACATAGGTGGAAAATAGTCTTGTATATGCTCATTTAGAGCACCTATGCTCACAATTACAAAAGACTGGTTATGAAATAAATCAATCCAATGTATGACACTAAGGAGCTGTCAAAAAATAAAATTAGAAAGTTTTTTGTGAGCACATATGAAATTATCTCCAATATTTTCTATTAAGCAAAAAAAGGCATTGAATAGTGTCTAAATATGCTACAATTTCTATGGAAAAGGAGAAAAAATATATATGTGTGTACATAGGCTTATGTATGTGAAAAATATTTCTGGAAATTTATATAAGAAGCTGGTAATGCCAGTTACTTCTCTCTAGAGAGGGAAATTGGCTGGGGATAGAGTTGGGAGAGACTATTTTCAGTTTATTATTTAGAAGCATTTGATTTTTGAATCAAATGAGCTGTTACCCATTAATATTAAAGATGATTTTTTACATGATAGTGTGAATGTACTTAATGCCACTGAAATATACACATAAAATAGTTAAATGGGAAATTCTGTTTTATGTATATTTTTGCACAAAATACTTTTTAAAATAATAATTTTCTTAAAGTATTTGTTTCTCAACAAGTCCGTACCTAAGGTTGTATATATCCTTTGGGAAACACAGATAAGTAAATAAGGATAGATTTAAGTTGGCTTATATACCATTATTCTACATGGCAAAAATTGAAAACCCAATAGTAAATTATCCCTAATTAAGGGAATTTTTGAATAAAAATTATCCAGATATAAAATCGAATGCAGCCATTAAAGAGAATACTTTATGAATGAATAATTAAATTGTGGTATATTGTATAATTGCATATTATTCAGTGCTAAAGAGAAATGAGTCAATGAAAGGACATGAAGAAAATCTAAATGCATATTACTAAGTGAAAAGGGCCAATCTGAAAAAACCACACACTGTTTGATTCCAATTATATGACTTCCTGGAGATGACAAAGTTATGGAGACAGTAAAAAAAATCAGTGCATGCCAGAGATTAGGGAAGATGGAGCACAGAGGATTTTTAGGGCAGGGAAACTATTCTGTATTATATTATAATGGTGGATATAAGTCATTATATGTTTGCCAAAACCCATAGAATATACAACACCCAGAGTGAATCCTAATGTAAACTACAGACTTTGAGTGATAACTATATGGTAATGCAGGTTCATTGATTACAACAAATATAGCACTCTTATGTGGGATGTCGATAGTGGGGGAGCCTGTAAATGTGTGGGGTTAGGCGGTGAATGGGAATTCTATGTACTTTCTGCTCAATTTTTGCAATGAATCTAATACTGCTGTAAAAATAAAGTCTGTGTTTTTTCAAATAAAAAGAATTCTGAGGAAAAGAAAAGAAAGGATACATTAGTCTATACTAGTTGACATATAAAAATTTCCATGATTATTTTGAAGAGTTCCGGAGATGGATGTTGGTAATGGCTGCAAAACAATCTGAATGTAGTTAATGCTACTGAACTTAAAAGTGATTAGATGGTAACTTTTATGTTGCATATTTTATCATATGTAAAAAAATTAAAAAATATAACCAACAACTATCAAAGGAGCAACAATAAGATTAATGACTGTTCCTAACAGAAAGGATGAAAGCTAGAAGACAATGGAATGAAATTTTTGGTGCTGAAAGAAATTCTATAACCAGCTAAAGTTTAGAAACATAGATACAAGAATTCTCAGAGAAATAAAAATCGAAAATTTATTTCCAGCACACTAGTGCTAAAAGAAATCCTAAAATGACTCTTTCAGATATAAGGAGAATATTTTCAGATGGAAACACAGCTATGCAGAAGAAATGAATGACAATGGAAAAGTACATGTGCAGGTAAATATAAGTGGATATTGACTATACAAACAGTAATAGAAATGTTCTAAGTAATCCTTAAAAAGCTGTGAAAAATGTCTTATTAATGGCATAGGATGGAGTTAAAATTTTCTGATTCTAGCAGTATCAGGGAATTGTTAGTAGTAACTATTTATGTTAGACTGTAAAAAGTTGAGGATGAATGTGAAATCTCTAGAGCAACCACTATTAAAACAGTATAAGAATATGTATTTAATACATTAATAAATTAAAAATGGAATAACAAGAAGTATCTCTTTAATTTTAAAATCCAAAAGAAATCAATAAAGGAGTGATAAAATATAAGTGGGTGAGTTAAAGAAAAAGTAAATAGTAACATGACAGATACAAACCCAAGTTTACTTTAATAAATATAAATGTAAATAGACTATAAATCCAAGTAAATATCAATACTATCAGATTAGATTTTAAAAATAAAGGCTACTATAAGATGCTTACGAGAGGTCATAAATATAAGAACCAGAAGGTTCAAAGAAGGCTGCACAAAGAAAAAACATGCAAATATTAACCAAATGTGAGTTGGCAGTGTTTGTGCTAAAAACAGAAAGAGTAGATTTTTAAAGCAAAATGCATTATTAGAGATAAAAAGTAACATTTTATAATGATAAAATGATCAACCCATAAATAATGTAAACGTTAATTGTTGTTGTCCTCTGAGTGGTTTTTAAAGTGATTTTTACATTCTTCATTATACTTCTTTACATTGTTTGAAATTTGTACAATAAACATGAATTATTTATATAACCTGAAATAAAACAATAAAGTCATTTTTTACTGTAGACAGAAAAAGAAATAATGCAATACAAAGATTTAGGCCTAATCTCTTTCTAAACAAAAAAAGTTTAAAAAGACTTAGTGGTTATTATGCTCGATTACAATTATAAAAATTAAGTCTATAATGCCAGGTCAAGAAAAATAAAAATAGCACTAATGAGAATCAGGTGGAAAATCACACATGAAAGCGTTATATAATCTCATTTTCTTCTTAGTCTTACTTGTTTATTTAAGGATTACAAGATAGTTAGATAATTCAGAGTGTATTTTCTGCAAGTAGATGATATAGGAATACTTAAAAACACAAAGAATGTCAAAATGATCTAAAGAGAGCAAAGCACTGATTCATTCATCCATTCATTCAGTAATTACTTATGAGTACCTACTTTGTGCCAAGTACTGACTGAAATTATTTCTGAGGCAAATATAATATTTGTCAGTCTAATGTGGGAAATTACTTTTGAGATTATTAGGTGGAATAATGATAAGTAATGCATATTTGATGGGATTACTCAATACTAACACTTCTTTAATATACATTAAATTAAATTTGCTATTCAAATTACAGGGAGAGTTAAAGTGTTTATAACAATGATATTCTGAATGATATTCTGAGAATAAGTAACTATGGTTTACAAAAATAAAACTACCCATAGATAAATCTGAAAAACATAAATGAATCTTTGGGATTGATATAGGAAGGAGATAAAGAATAAAGATGTTAAAGAGGATTCAAAAAACCACTTGGCATCCAAAGTCGGATTAGCTCTGTGGGGGTTCCTAATCACTGACTAATTATAATATCCAAAAGTGTTTTCTCCCTCAATCATTCTCCTCCTAGAATTTTCAGGAGCATTTAACACTGCTGACCTCTTTGAATCTCTCCGCCTCTTCGGTTTCTTTTAAAAACAAAACAAGGACACTGGAAGTCAGTTTTTCTCTTATTTCTTACTATCAGTTTCTGTGGCTAATTCCTCTTTCTTCCAACAGAATTTTGATGACAGAACATTGACGATCCTAAAAATTCTACCTGTGGCAATGTTTCCTTTCACTCAGTACACTTTTTTTTTTGCCTGACAAAATTCTGGCAACTTCAATCACCATCTCTATTCAAATAGATCAACCCATGCTTCATCCAATCCCAGAGCTCCAGTTCGGTATTTCCACCATCCCTGTGATCATCACTTATTTTGCTATGCAGGAGGCACAAGAATGTCACGTTCCAAACTAAAGTTACCATTTTAATATCCTCTATTGAAGTTAACTGCTATTCTTTTAGTGTTTCAGGTCTCAAATAATGGGATCATAAACCAAGTTCCTGTGGAACTTGGTAAAGAAGATATTTCTTTCAAATCAAGTTCTTCTCTGTCTCTACTGCAACCACATTCCTGAGCCTGGCTTACTATAAGCCATTGATTTCTTTGTCTCTCAGCACCAAACTCCCTCCCTGCACTCTAGTCTCATCCTGCTACCAAGCCAGCCAGCCAGCCTGTCTTTCTTCCTTCCTTCCTTCTTTCCTTCCTTCCTTCCTTCCTTCCTTCCTTCCTTCCTTCCTTTCCTTCCTTCCTTCCCTCCTTCCTCCTCCCTCCCTCTCTCCTTTCCTTTCCTTCCTCTCTCCTTTCCTTTCCTTCCCTCCTTCCTTCCTCCTCCCTCTCTTTCCTTTCCTTCCTTCCCTCCCTCCTTCCTTCTTCCCTTTCTCCTCCCTCCCTCTCTCCCTTTCTTTCCTTCCTCCCTCCCTCCCTCCCTCTTTCTTTTCCTTCCTGTCTCCTTTTTTTTTCTCTCTCTCTCTTTCCTTCCTTCCTCCCTCCTTCCTCCCTTCCCTTCTTTCTTTTTTTTTTGAGACAGTCTCACTCTGTTGCCCAGGCTAGAGTGCAATGGCATGCTCTCGGCTCACTGCAACCTCCACCTTCCTGGTTTCGAGCAATTTTCCTGCCTCAGCCTCCCAAGTAGCTGGGACTACAGGTGTGCGCCACCACACCCAGCTAATTTTTCTATTTTTAAGTAGAGGTGGGGTTTCACCATGTTGGTCAGGCTGGTCTCGAACCCCTGACCTTGTGATCCACCCGCCTCAGCCTCCCAAAGTGCTGGGATTACAGGCGTGAGCCACCACGCCCAGCTCTTTCCTCCTTCCTTCTTTCCTTCCTTCCTTCCCTCTCCCTCCTTCCTTCCTTCCTTCCTCTCTCCCTCTTTCTTCCCTTCTCCTTCCCTTCCCTTCCTCTTAACTCTGTTTTTAAATTCTCCAAATATTTTTAATTATGGCCTTCTAGAGTTCCTTCTGAGCTAAAACTGATATCGGCTATTACCAAGGTATCTATAAATGCAGTTTTACAATTTTCCTTCCTTCAACATGAAGTTGGCCCAATTATGGCAATCTAAGATAAAGAGTCTAATTTTATAAACCAAATACACTAAAAGCTAATAATTTTCATTATAAAATTGTTTTTCATTTCTATTGAGTCATTGCTCAGTATTCTTCTTATCAAAATGTGTGGTTCCAATTGTATAAATATTTTGTAGAGTTTATCTGAGAAGTATTTATCATTCATGACCTGTCATTCACAAAGCTGTCAAAGAAGACTGAAAGGAAGAAACTTCTGTTTGTTTATACAATGCTTTTGGAATCTGTAATGTTAAGCAATTGAAACATAATTTTACACATTTTCTGTGGTTATAGAAATATCTACTACTATAAAAGTTTAATTATAAAACATTTATGCCCACTATTTTGATTATGGATACTACCATCATTTTGTGTACATTTTCGTTCAAATGTTTATTTTAATCATTACTACTGAATAAGTCCTATTAAATTAAGAACTAGCTGTATTAAGTTCTATCTTGAAAACAATATATGTATATATGTAGATATACATGTAAAATCCGTTTTTAATTGCAAACTTAGTTCCCTTCTCCATACCAATGAAATATTCATGTAAATACTTTCTAAAATCCTTTCAGCTTTAATATTTTCTGATTCTATTACAATCTTTAAGATACATTTGTGGAGAAAGAATCAACTCTGACCACTTTAATATGGAGCAATGAGATTTTCGAAGATTCACCTTGCTATTCAAATAATCTTATTTACTTTTCCCACATTCTTAAGTTCATTTTTTATCCATTTATCTAAACATTGCATGCTTTTATCATTGAATCTCCAATTTCATTTCTTGAAAATGTCAGGAAATACTGATAAATGCAAAGCTCCCGCTTTATGCCTAGATTTCATTTGATATCACCTTGAATTTTTGAAATGTAACCTTCAGAAAGGAATATAATTTCACTTTATTTCTTAAAAGCATTATTATATAGTAATATTTATTAATGGCTTATGAGAGGAATCAATGCATTTACATAGTGGATAAATATGTCACAAGACATAAGGAAAATCATTTACTCTTTTTATGGTGGAATGAGTATTGAATTAGGGGCTCTAAAAATAAGATCTGAGAGAGGATACAATACTTAAGTTCACGTTTCCTATGAAAGGAATTTCATTATTACTGACAGAAAAGGAGTTTCCTAAGATTCGTAGTTACCATGTTGCTTCCTAATTATTTTCCTGATGTGATATAGGTTAACATGAAAACTGCCAAGTATAAATTTAAAATTACAAGACTATTTGGTCATTTAGAGTAAAATTCCCATAACACTATTGAATTCTATATACTTAAGCATAGTAAAATAACATAGTATCTACTTGCTAGTTATTCCTGTCTCTGCGGACTTCTAGGTTGTGACCACTTTGACTTGCATTTTTTTTCATGTAGCGGGCTCCTTAAAAAAAAAAAAAAGAAAATTTAAAAAATTTTAATTAACTGCAATTATAAATTGACAAATGCATCTAAATGAACATAATAAGCAAGAATGGAATGTGAAGAGCTTAATCAGATGCTTTCCTAATTGTCAGCTTATTCCTATAAGAATAATTTCATAAACACTACCACTAAACATTAGAGCTGTGGGTATATAAATCCAGGGTGGAATAAAAGGGTGATATTGTTGTCTAACATTCTTTCTTAAAGCAATACTTTGATACCTTTAAGCAAAAATGCTTTGCATAGTGCTTTTCCTTCTTGCCTATTTTATTTCTGAAAACTAATAAATGTAAAATACGTTTTTTCTTGTCTTGAAAATTACAAAATATTTTTTAACATTTATAATTTAGATTCATACAGATTAGAATTGCCTTCTCCTCTAATTATTCTGAATGAATAAAATTTTATATTCTTGCTATTATATCTTAAACACTGATTTAGTAATTCCCAGCGGTCATTAAAACAAAACTAAGTGCTTTGACATTGTTATTACGTGTGCATATAGTCATAGCTTAATGTATTCAGTATAACTAAAATAACTGAGCCCGAAATACCCAAATGCATTTGTAATTAAGTGTATTTTAGAGAAGTGACTTGCATGAGACTGATGGAGATATATACATTAACTTGGTGTTGCAATTTGCACTCTATGCATTTATTATCCCATGGTTGATATGGGAAATAAATAAGAAAATGTACTTTAAATTTATTAATTTGAATACTCAATATAAAGTCTTTATAAAATGCAAGACTCTTTATATAATCATTAAATGTATAAGTCAGGACTATAGGGAATTTCCATTTATCGGTGGGACAGAAAAATATCTAGTTCATGTCCAGAGTCAGGCAGGGCCTGGTATGTCTTAAGAGTCATAAAGGGAGGCTTAATTATCATTATTACTTAGTGCAATGCTTCTATTAAAAATTTTAAAAAGGAAATTAAAAAACCAAAAACTTCAGATCTACTTAAACAAGCCATTTTTACACAGTATGACTTAGATACTAAAATCTTTTCTTGAGTTTGAAACTCTAAAGGATATTTTGGAAAATAAAAACTACAGTGACAATTTATAAATAGCAGGTAAAATGCTGAAAATTATGTTTAATTGATACAATTCCTTTTTTTTTTTTTTTTTTTTTTTTTTTAAGACAGAGTCTCTCTCTGTAGCCAGGCTGGAGTGCAGTGGCATGATCTTGGCTCACTGCAACCTCCGCCTCCCAGATTCAAGCGATTCCTCTGCCTCAGGCCCCTGTGTAGCTGGGACTACAGGGGCGCGCCACCATGCCTGGCTAATTTTTTGTTGTTGTTGTTTTGTTGTTGTTTTTTGTATTTTAGTAGAGATGGGTGGGTTTTCACCATGTAAGCCATAATGATCTCAATCTCCTGACCTTGTGATCTGCGTGGCTCGGCATTCCAAAGTGCTGGGATTACAGGCGTAGGCCACTGCACCCGGATGATACAATTCTTTATTTACATAAAATGCATAGTCTTAGAATCAATAAAGCTTAGCAAATTGTGTGTTTAGGCAGAAATAATTTCCTGATTATAAATGCATTATTAATATGAGATAGATATTACGGTTTTAACATGATAAAAATGCTCCTTCTAGTCTTGCCACTGTGCACAGAATAAAAAAAAAATCAGATTCCTAATCTTGGCATTCAAGTTAAAAAGTGATTCTCTGCCCCTGACATTACCCACAACGGTTTTTCAATACGTACTTTATGGGCCAGGAAGACTGAAACACCTGGTGGAATCTTCCCCACCCTGGGCCCCACTTCATCTTTGTTCATGTTGCTCCCGCCCTAGGACCGCCCTTCTACTGATTTCTGCCTGTGGTTTTACCACTCCTATCAAAGTCCAGATGATGAGCTTCCTCTTCCAGGAAGCCTTTCTTGATTCCTTTCAATTGTATGTAATTTTTCGCTGTCCTCTAAATTGCCATTTCTCATTCCCTTTCATAACATTTTCAATAGATTCTAATTATTTTTCATCACATCAAATGACTAAACTGTAACTTTTTCACAAGCTGCTTTCCTCCATGATTTATCTTTGCATTTCTATAAATTTCAGGATGATATATTGTAGAGTATAAGAATGTCATACTTTTAAAAAGTTTGATAAGTATTGCATATTTATTAAACTGGACAAAGTTTTGTTGCTAAGAAGTTTCCTCCTAGAGGGAGACTAGATGTTGGAAAAATTCCTCAGTATGTCCTCTTGGTATAGAAGAAGAAACTCAGAGGAGTTGAGTGTGTCTGGGAGTGGCAGAAGGAGAATCTCATTCTGGGACGAGGGAAGGCCTGGAGAGCAAGGTGAATTGGTGTAAGGCTGTGGACACGCCATATAACAAACCTCTCTGCATATGATTCCTTTTGCAAATTCTACAAAGTATTTGTTATGAGGGTGCTGGATGAATTTAGCACTGGGATTAATAAAAAGAGAATAAGAAGAGACAGAAGAAGAAAGTTCCAAGAATTAGCAAGATTTACTGGGTAGATTTTCCAAGCAAAGCTCTTAGGTGTCTGATACACAACAAGCATTTGGCTATTGTGATTAACATTTTGTGATTGGAAATTCTTCTATGGGGTAAAGGGCAGTATTAATGTTAAACAATTCTGTCTATTCCCCAGAATTCAAACCCTTTGATCAGTTTCATACCAGATGCCATGCAGATTCCAACTCTGTGGAATTCAAGTAACTAAGGTTTAGCTGAAATGATCATAAAAGTACCTGAAAATTAAGGAAACAGCCATTCAACAGTCTGATTAAATACCATTTGATATAGCATAGGCTTGCAACTTAGAAAACAGGAATCAGCTAATTTAATTTCTTTTTCTGTAAAATGGCAGTAATCATCAAACTTAACATCTCATAGTTTTTTTAAAAAGTAATTTAAAATAAGCTCTTTTTGTTTGTTTTTGAGACAGGGTCTCACTTTGTCATCTGGGCTGGGGTGCAGCACCACCATCATGGCTCACTGGTGACCCTGACCTTCCAGGCTCAAGTGGTTCTATAAGCTCAGCCTCTGGAGTAGATAAGATTACAGGTGAAGGCCACCATACCTGTCTAATTTTTTGTTTTTGTTTATTTATTTATTTATTTGGTACAGGCCTAGTCTCACTATGCTTCCCAGGCTGATTTGGAACTCCTAGGCTCAAGTGAGTTTTCTGCTTTGGCCTTCCAAAATGCTGGGATTACAGGCATCAACCACCATACCTTGGCCTAAAATAAGTTCTTCTTAAGAGCAAAGACTCTCTGTAGAAGAAGGATATTTGTTATTATTTTTTTAATAATAGGTAAAATTATATGCCTAAAATATATTTTTGCAGGGGTGAGATCTTAAACTATTATATTCTTGTTGTCTGTAACCTTGTCATTTTGTTGAAAACAAAAAATGCCCCTTCATGTTCAGGCAGATTCACCATTCAATACACTGAAGGGAATATGTGTCTGAATTTAGAACAATAGATTTTTGTGTCACATAGGCAGCAGTTATTATTTTAAGTATGAGTAGACTTGCTTTTCTTCCTTGCAAATAGCTGAAACTGGGCCTTTCCATGGCTAGTGCAACATGGACATTATCATCCCACTCCTTCATACAAGAGAAATAAAGCAAGGAAGGCACACATACTTTTAAACACAGTATTTTATTATTATTTTATAAGAGACCAAATGCACTTAGTCACTAGTGCTAGTACATTTTTAATGCTGAAAGAAAAAGTAAAAAGAAATTTTGGTTATAATAGAGATAAAAATACCAGCCTTAATGGTTCTTGTGTCTGCGTGTGTGTGCTGTGTGTGTGTGTGAGAGACAGAGTCTCACTCTGTCGCCCAGGCTGGAGTGCAGTGGTGCGATCTTGGCTCACTGCAACCTCCGCCTCCTGGGTTCAAGCAATTCTCCCTGCCTCAGTCTCATGAATAGTTGGGATTACAGGCACCCACCACCAAGCCCAGCTAATTTTTATATTTTTAGTAGAGATGGGGTTTCACCATGTTGGCCAGGCTGGTCTTGAACTCCTGACTTCAGGGGATCTGCCTGCCTTGGCCTCCCAAAGTGCTGCGATTACAGGCGTGAGCCACTGCACCTGACCCATTCTTTTTTTTTTTAAATAAAATACTTAAAAAAAATTAAATTTAAAGAGAGAGAGAGAGAGAGAGAGTGTGTGTGTGTGTGTGTGTGTGTATTCTTTTTCTCACTGTCCTCATTGGTTAGGGGTACACTTGGCTAAGTGACTGAGCCTCTAGGTTAAAGTCTATTTTAAACGACTTTATGAAAGAGCTTAAGAGCTTATACATGAAAGTAAGCCTTTTGAAAGGCTCCTTGCTTTGGGCTGTAACTCTTTTTTGTGGCATTTCTGGTTTCTAGATTTTTAGTAGAAATTTTTGAACGACAGTTTCCTCATACAGTGCTTTGATTATATGTAGATGATGACACAAGACCCCCACTCACTGTGCATATTAGGTACATGCTAATTCTCACCAGCATGTACTCCCCGAACTTTCTCCATTTTTCTGTGGCCCAAGCTGCGTTTGACCCCAGTTTGACCTGCTTCCGACATGCTACTCAAAAGTAGAAAGTGCTTGTTAAAAGTCCTTAGGGTATAAGCTCCTACTTAAAACATGGCTTCTCAGCAGCAAAGACCTTGTTCAGTTATGCTTATTATCAGTGCTTATGACTTTAGACACTGTAATATTTATCAAGTGTTGCTATAGCACTTGAGCCATGACTACACGGTAAATAGACCAGATTTGAATGCCAAGCACTACAACTACCCAGCTTCACATTTCAATTATATTTAAATGAAATTGCCTAATACAAGTGTTTAAAAGTTCATTAAAATTAACCTTTTGAATCTAGAGGGTGCAGTGGGCACTCGTGATAATACCACAGTTTTAGATTTAGGTTTCAATTACTGAATAAATGAAAAATTCAGGAGATTTGAAATGTCAAGGATGCTTTGAAACAGATATTGAATTGGCTAAGAACTTTAACTCAGTCTCATGGTCAATGTTCTCTAGTGTTTTTGTGACATGATTACTAATAGTCATTGATTATTTAGTGCCAGTAATGTGCTAGGATCTAATGAAGTACAGGCACTGTATATCAAAGAAGTGTGATAAGCATTACTCCAAGCAAGAATTATGGTAGAGATCATATTTAGATTGAATTACAGGTTTGACAGAATTTTTAAACAGCCAAACTCAGTTTATCATTTTAGGAAAAATTACACCACAGCCATCTTCAGCTAGTGAGAATTTACTACATTTTGAAGGTCACTGATATCTTCAGAAAATTCATTATTCAAAAATCAAATTTGTTGTCACATCTTACAGATGCTCGACCTATAAGAATAAGAGTTGGAGGGCTTTCCAGAAAGGATGAGGCCATACACTCATCACTGGACTTATAAGATCTGGGTGGAGCGAAGAACATTTTTGCAGCAAGTGCTATGAGTCACTTGAATTTAAAAGCAGGTCTTTAAAGTCTATATATAAATGTCTTCAGAAACTAAAAGGGAAAACAGAATTCCAAATTGAGACTAAGTTCTTCTGGTTATCTAGTCGGTATGGGCTCTAAGATGCAATATGAATAAGCCCGCAGAAGAGCTTATCTCTGAGGGGCAGGGATCTAAAGCAGACTTAAATATAATCTGAGAAGTGATATGGTGGAGGTGTACACATTGTACCATAGGAATCCTGAAGAGGGGCACTCAGTACAATCTAGTGGTTCAGAGAGGGCTTCTGATGGGTCATTGCCTTAAATATTTCAAGCATTTTATACACTTTATTACATTTTAATTAAATTTCAGGGAACAAAACCAAGATTCCTCAAGTTTCTTTCATGCATATGGCTTTGCCTTAAACCCAGTAGGAAAAAGACAGAAAATAAAAACAGCGGACTGTAGATATCTATAAAACTTTCACTGTTACCTTTAAACATGTATCTATCTCCAAATCTGTAAATTCTACAGGGAGGAATAGACAGTACAAAATTCAGGGCAAGAGAAGGAAGCTCTGAAGCTGTAGTGAAGACTCTGAGCTAAACTGGGCCACTCTTTATTTCTCTGCTCTGGGTCTCCTGTCTTGACTTTTTTTCTCGATCATCCCTACCATTATCACAAGAAATGAAACTTAAAAAGTCTTGCTTCATATATCCACATACATAGTTACATAAGTCAATAAGTTTTCCTCATTATCACTACAACCTATGATTCATACTCAATATTTCTTATGCATTTTTAAAACAGAAGTGAAGTCATAAACTAAAAGAGGCCTCAGAGAGTCCATCTTTCCTATAACAGAACTCCCTATCATACAGAGTATTAATCTTTGTAATGATTCTGTTTGTTAGGCATGTATCTTTATTCTCTTTTCATAGATGTAAAACCTGACTTCAGAGTCAGATAGCATTCATTCATTCTTTGAACAAATTAAGAGCTTCTATTTGCTAGGCACTATGGGGCTAGAGAAGACTCTTGTCATCAAAAACCTCATAGTGCTGACGAAAACAAAGCCGTGTTCACCAAACCAATTTTTCTCCCCTAGTATATAAGAAGATTGGATCTTTCTGTCCCCACTTCCCACTGCAGTTACACTGGGGACATATGACTGAAAGTTTGGTCAGTGATGGGTGTACATAATAAAAAACATTTCTGGGCCTGGCCCTGGAAAAATATAATCTTGTGATCTTTTTTTCCTCTCTTTCCCTGGTAAGCTGCAAATACCCAGTTGGCATAGCTACAAAGGAGAGCCTCCCAATCTGCATTGAAGTGTGGCATGAAGGAGTAATAAACTTTACCATGTTAATTTGGAGTTTAATTTGTTACTACCACAGCACAGTCTATTCTTTCTTGTCTAATATAATGTTTCATGAGCAAGACAGACACTAACCAAATAGTTACAGAAAATACAATTGCTTTGAAGGAAACAATCTCAGAGCTCTGAACTGAAGTAACAGGGGAGACTTATTTGTAGTATATTGGGTAGTTTTTCAGAAATATTTAACCCCCACCTTCTTTATTTCTGTAGAAGGAATATACCAGTGATGTTGGTTGGGTTTGGCTTTGTGACTTGCTTTAGTCAACAAAATAGGTGGAAGTAATAGTGGACCAGTTCTCAATCTATCCTTTAAAAGGTCTTGTGTGTTTCTGCTCACATTGTTTCATTTCTGCCACATACACAGGCTATAAAATAAACCTGTTCAGGTTAGCCCACTGGTCCTAGGAGGAAGATGAGGACATATGGGGAAGAGTTATACCAACAGAAACTCCAGACATGAACATGCCCATATGAGATCAGCACAACCATTGAGTAAAGTTCATCCTGACCATCAGGCCCCAACCAATGATCACACATTTGGCCTAAATAGATGTTCAGTATTGTATACCACAGAAATTTTGTTATTGATATGCACACTATTACAGTAATAACTAACTCAGACAAAGACCTCAATGAAGTAGTAACATTTTACTGAATACCTCAAGGATGAAAGGGAGTTAAATACTAAGAATATTCTAGGAGAAGAAACAACATTCAAAAAGGGCACTAAGGTATGTGGCATATTTTGAGGAACTGAATGATGGTCAGTATGCCTAAGCCTAATGAGCATGAAGGAAGGTGGTTCAGTAGTAGATGGGAGGAGAGATCAGATCTTGAAGATTCTGATAGGAAATTAATTTTTAAATTTTACAACAGCCAATAGGGACTCTAGACTGGTGAAGGAGTAGGAAATGAATTGGAAGAGAAGACAGAAATCCTTGACCTGAAAATCCACTTATATATATAGCAAACACATTGCTTTTACTTAGGTTTTATACATCGTATGCATATATTGTGGCTTTAGGGTGTTGATGGACATTAGAGGCCCTTCTACATTTCCTCTTGGTACTTCTAGGAATTCCAGATAAGAGCAGGAGGACTGGGAAAGCTCTGACCAATTTTGCTGAACATGACAGATCTCTCAGTCCACTTTTGTTAGCCTAATAGTGTGTACAAAGGATACCCGAGTTTCTTTGCAACATGAGTACTCTCTTACACCATCCCTTAGAATCATGTGGTCCATTCAGAGTATATAATGTGCAGTAAGGGATACATAAGAGTCATAAACTGACCATGATAACTAAGTGACACCTACATCTCACCTTGGTCTGTCTGGGTCTTTACTGCACTTCATTAGTTCTAAAGCAAAGTCTGCTTTCTCATGAGTCTCTATGACTCTAGCTTTACCTACCTCTAAGACTATAATCTAGTCTAGAGATGACTTTCTAAAACATTTTTGTTATGCATGTTTGACTTGGGGGTGGGGTAACAAGAGTGAGGAAAAGGAGAACTAACATTTATTGAATGCATATTTTATTTTAGATATTATCCTAGGTGATTAGACATTATATCTTTCTCAGGTAGGTTTCCCTTGCCTCAGACTCTGCCTGAGACAGAGTTGAGAATAAATAATTTATTTGGGAAGGAAACACCAATAAACAGGAAATACCAATAAAATAATAAAGAAATAAAACAGGGAAGGAAAGGAAGCCAGAAATGAGTGTGTAATAAAGCAGATTACCAATTTGGGTAACTGAGGCTCTATTCTGCTGGCAGATGTTGACAGACAATGTGGAATATGCCTCAGGTGACCCAGCAGAGGGCTGGCTATTTATTCTTTTACACCCATCTGTCAATCATGGAAGGCTGCATCTGGGGGCATTCACTCCTCTGTACTTACAGGCTGCATTGAACACAAGTTGAAAGACTGTTCTCAGACAGATATGACAATGCCTGCACTTAGATGCCATGGCATGACTGGAATAACAAGGATCAAATGGACAGGGGAGGATTCTCAACAGCTACAGAAACTTTTGCTTATTTATTCTTCATTAATTGTTATCATTTTAGACCCTAAATTCCCTGAACACTCAACTTAAAGACACATCCTACCATACTCTATCACTTGCTTTTTTCCTTCTTATCCCTTATCACAATTGTTTACTTGGTAATTTTATCCTTTTTTTTATATATTTTTTTGTATTTGTCATTAGACTGTGAGCATAATAAGGCCAAGAAATGAGTTTATTTTGTTCATCAATATCTAGTACAAAGTAAGAACCACTTGCTATTTGTTGAATCAATGAATAAAAACATCTCTATGACATAGGTAGTGTGTTCTTCATGAATGGGTGGGAAGCTATGGCCATACTGGTGATGACAGAATTCCAATATAGGTAAGTCTGATGTAAATCCCACACTCTACCATAGTGTGATAATGACATGCTGTGTTCCTCCTTCCTGCCTCAGAAACTCAATTTTCTATTTCCTCCATCATTAAATCTTAACTCCTCTGCCCAACTTTCAAATCCTTCTATATTGAAGGTGGTTAGATTAGTCTTGCAGCTTTAAAAAAAGCATCTTCCTATAACATTGTAAGAGATCTGAAACATCTGTACTACATTTCTGCTCCGGAGGACTGTGGTTGAGTGATTGATAAGGATGGTGTTTTGCTCATAAACACAGTGATTCCTCAAGGACAAAAGCTGCTTAGCTACATGGGAATGGTGGAGGAACATAGTGATTCTGGGAAATGTGATTAACTGGCAGAGGGGCGAGGGGCAGGGGAAGAAGTGAGCTTCATGATGCTTCTCACAAATGAAACAGTAAGCCAACCCAGGACTGTGAGTGAGTCACCTCCTTATCTTTGAGTCCTGATGATATTTACCTATGGTTTTTCTGTAGGAGAACTGCGTGCCATGGGGATCTGAGGCCCCGTGAAAATGGAGAAGGGGCAAATAGGTGGAACTACTCCAACCCACTAAGTTCTCCTAGAAAACAGGAGTCAACTATGCAAAACACTAAATGTGCTTCCAGAGCACCTATTTCTCCAGCATCTATTCATCTGGGTCTCCACAGCCTGGAGGAAGTGATGTGTCAGGCAGCCCCCTAAGTTATGGACCTTCCAAAATTTATTACAAAACTATGAGTTCAATATGAAAAACAACAACAACAGCAACAACAAAACAGTCCACAAATTCATTATAGGATGAATGACATATTTCTTAAGGCCATGTGTGAAAATGACTTGTAGATCGCTTATTGTCAACTATTAGTTTACTATGAGAAAACAGTGTGATTTAGTCTCTAAAAAGTCCAATGTTAAAAGGCTGCATGAATATGAATATAATTTCTAGAAATGCTAGACTGTTTCTGAAGCCAAAATGACTGGAACACTCAAGATTAACTGAGGGTGGGACAGCAAAATTCCTTTTATCCATGTGCAGGTGAGTGATTTTGCTCCATAGTTGGATAGATAGTTGGATGTAAACAAGAACCACAGAACTATATAAGCAAAATGGAACCAGTAAGGTTGAAGCTGGAAACAAAAGAACAAGAAATAATACATATCTACTCATATTTGCTAAGGCTGTATATATGCTTTCACTTACATTATTTCATTTAAGCCTCAAGACAAAGCCATCAGCATGAATACAGAGCCAGCCAAATGCATGAAAATAATTCAGCATTTAGTCAGGCAACTAAGATATTACCAAAAGAAGAGTGCACCCTGTGTGCTAAGTTACAAATTCAAATAAGAAATAATTAGGTAATAATATGACCATTTTTATTTTTGAAGGGAAGATGTGGTAGAATGCACTGATGGAACAAAAATATTTGAAGCATTTTTCTGTACTATCAGGCTCATCTGTATGGATGTAAATTAGGCCATTCTGGTCATGCCCCAAATCCGAGTCTAGAGGTCTGGGGGATAAATCACTTGGGGCATAGAGTACCATCTCTAAAAATTGAATTTTACTCAAGCCCAGTTGCTGAAATGGACTGCTGCAACCCAGATACCAGTTTTACATAGCAGCTACTCAAACAACCTGCCATGACTATAGAGCTAGTTTTACCTACCACCCTCACTTACTAGTCAGAGCTTGCCAGCTCCCAAAAGCTTCACTAATGCCAAGATTTCTTTCAAAACACTTCTCTTTCTAAAAAAACTCTAAACCTTTCTTTGTTCTTCAGACATACTGAAGATAACCCTAGTCTGTGTGAATGCCCTGAATTGCAAATCTGTGACTTTCAAGTAAAATGTTTAATTTAGAGGCCTATCTCTATATTTTATTTTGACTTCAACAGAAGGATTATGCTACCTGTCCCAATGACATTAGCTAGGCAATGCAACCCACTTTGGCTAATGGAATACAAGCCAAGAAGAAGCTTTAACAGCTCTCCTGTGCTTCTACCAGTACACTTTTCTCTCTGTGGCAAATCACAGCTATGAGCTTCATTTTCTTTCTAGATTCTGGAACAAAGAGAAGGTAGAGCAGAGCCCTAACCAATATGCAGTCAAGTAATTATACTGAAATTATAATTATAATTATAATTACTTGACTCTATATTGGTTAGGGCTCTGCTCTACCTTCTCTTTGTTGTAACCAATAAAGTTTGAGGGTTACTTATTATTACAATGGTAAAAGTTATATAAGAAGAAATGGGTAACAGTGTCTTTCTAATTTTGGGAAATTTTACAAATGAGAAATTGAGATAATGAAGAAAACTATTTTACAGAGAGAATTTTGGGATTAATGTAGAAAAAAATCTATAAATGGTATTTTTAAGTGTTGATAATATTTAAAGGAAGTTGGTCTTAAGATATGAGAGCGTGTGCTTACAAATGAAATGAGAAATAAATTATTGAATTTTGATTTGTAGTTAAAATATGTAGGAAACTTTTATATCATTGGCTAACAATAGTACTGTAATGATTAAGTTAATTTGAAATTTACTACATTTATACATAAATTTATTAGATTTACAAGAGTGGTTTTAGTCCTTGGGGATCTTTTGCTTGTCGTATCTGAGCTTGAAGTGCTTAGTAAAGAGAATACAATGTATTAGATTTATGAAGAAAATTAAAAAATTTTAACAAAGTCTGGAAATAATAAAATTTTAAAGTAATTATTAAAACTGATCATATTTATAAACAGAATAATCTAGTATGTTCCCTGTAAACATTCTAAAATTCTAGATTTCAGTTAAAAATGTTAACTTTCATGAAATAAAAATTAAAAATTGTGAATAGCCATGAATAGTCTTTACTATGCACAAAAGCTATTCTAGAACATTAAAAGCTTACAACAGAAGTCACTAGGAAGTAGTAATATATTTCCTATTTTATTGATGAGGAAATGAAAGCTTGATGGATTATTCCTTAAGATCAGAAGAGATTTTGTCTACATAAGGCACCTAATCAAACACTGTGCACATATCATTGGCTCAGTAACTGCTTACTGAACTAATAAAGTGTGTACACAAAGAGACATTTTACTTTGTTATAATTTTATTTCCCTTTATCTCCTTGAAAAAAATTCAAGAGACATAATAAAAGACAGACACAAACTAGTTTTAAGTTAAAAAAAAGGTCTTTTATAAACTAGTTTTAAGTTAAAAAAGAAAAGAAAAAATACCTTATTATAAAACTTATATATCTATTGTGACTTAGCACCGAGTGTATCTTTGTAGTTCCTGGAAAAGAGGCAGTGAAGGAAAAGTATAGGTTATAAATTTTCTTAATCTGCTACAAAGAAGCACATTAATTTTGTTACAGAATTATTAAAGGTATTTAACCTGTTGATGTATGTATCCTGGAACCTAGGACACCTATAAGAAAGATGACCAAATCCTTTTTCAAGTTTCAGAAAGAAATTATAAATCTTTAGATAAAATAAAGAGCAGTGATAAAGTTGAATACATTATTATATGCACTATCTATGTATATTTTTTGTTGTTAGTCTTTAACTAGGAAGTATTGTTATGTTAATTAAAAGGCAAACCTCAAAATGAAGTGAATACATGTTAATATAAACATCACATACATGCTATATGTACACATATAGGCAAACATATTTAAACAACTTATGAATTTGAAGCAACAATTATGTAATCTGTTGAAGGTTTCCTATAGATCAGAAATTTAAATTTGTTCTTATAATAGATATATAGATATGTAACTAGTACAAACTATAAACAGCTCTAAAGCCATACTGTCCTTTGATAAACTAGCCAGCAAGCACAGTATAAGATGTAATATAATCTTCTTTTTCAATTCGTATGGTCCCATTACTCCGAATACAAATATCAAATGAAATAAAATTTTGCTAAGTCTTAGAGTAAATGAGTTCTAGGAAATCTAAAAATTTATTTAAAATACTTAGATTTGTCACTGAAATGTAAAAATATAGTATCACTTTTATGAAGTGAAGTAAAACTAGATTTATATATTTTTCTCCTGAAACATTGAACAGCTGTAAAAAGTAAATAATGTGTTTAATTTTACTACTTATAATTTAAGAATATGATTCCAGGAGAGACTTAGTCCTGTGAGATTTTTCAAGATAAAATAAGTCAGGACAAGGTAAAAGAGAAGTGTGTTTTCATTTTTTGATGTAAAAGTAAAATATATTTTGAGGTAAAATTCATATAAAATTTTACTGTTTTCTCTTTAGACTGTTCTAGGGTCTCATAAGAACTAAAAGCATTGAATAATTATAGGCTGGACTCTGCAGACAGATCAGTGAGCCAGAGAAGAAGTTACCGCCTGAACTTTGCTTAATGATGGTGATAATAATACATAACACCAGAAATATAAATTACGTCCACGTAATAAACAGTGCAATTGATCCTAGGAGAGGAAAACACATCTGAATAATGGTTTGTCATAAAACTGCTCACCCTTTCCTGACTGCTATTGATTAAAAAGACACACACACACACAAAGTCGTTATGGCTATTAAGTAGTATTATGCCTAGGATGCTATCTATATTTCACATCTCATCAAAAATATTCATCTCAATAATAAACTTCCCAAGTGCTAGAATTGTATATTCAATCAAAAGTCATACTTCCATCATTTATATTTGTCTTTTAGGTCTACCTCTCTATCATACTTATTCCTGATTAGGTAATTCCATACATATTGTGGCTCTTAAAAGTTGGTGAATAGCCTCCACGTCAAGAATTGAAAAGTAAGTCTTCAATGGTTTCTTTCTCATTTTTTCTCCTTCCCAATTAATTGTATAACAAAGTTAGTTAAGAGTTTGACCAAAGAGAGGATAAAAAGATCTGAAAAGAAAAAGCCTCAGAAAAGGTTTAAAAATCATTTTGTGTTCAAGGAAGCAGGAACAATTGTTCCACCATGGATTATCCCTGGAAATACTGTCTAGCTAAAGTGTTATTAATAACAAGATGCCAGCAAAATGTTGCTGATCACAAAACCTGTCATGTTTACTGTCATCTGCAGTGCTGCGCTCCAAGGAGAGCAGTAAGAACTGATGCACTTGATGATGTGTTCCATCTTGCTAGACAGTAAACTGATAGGCATGTGACATGTCAAATACTATAGGTGAAAATATGTTCTTGATTAAATACGGGTGTGTGATGACCTACGAGCAGATATGTAACATTATTCATCCTCTGGGCATGTAGCCAAGTGGCACAAAAGTCACATATATTTTTGCTTTTAAAATTAAAAAGGAAGTATTTGGTATTGCTTTTCACTAGAAAGTGTTCAGACTTGCAGAAAATAAAACACAATGCCTTGTTTTTGGACATTGCTATAAAAATGTAAATAAAAACAATTTAAAAATTATTAATGCAAAGACTTTCTGAACTTTATACTGCATGGACACATCATCAACTCAAGCATTTAAAATATGTAACATGGAATCTTTCCTTTAGCTTATATAACACTGGTGATATGATTTTAAAGTTGTTAAACATGAATATCCTCTGTGAACTAATTTGAAAGTAAATTAAGTCAACCGTTTCTAAAATACCATGCTTTGATTAAACAGTTAAGTTTTCTTTAATTTGATAAAACCAGAGATCTTCCAAAGAGGCTAGAATGCATTCCTTGTTTTCAGGACTGGGGGTAGCATTTGCTATAAAATAGCAAAGCCAGCCTCACAGGACATGGAAATCTTTCACATTCCCGTCCTATGCTGTGAGGAAAAGACATGAAGGTTAATGTGGGCTTCTGCTAGGCCAGAGGAACAGGATACTCATAAGTATTATAGGGTGTTGAAATACAGATTTCAGTAAATGAAGCAAGAAAGCCAGATCAATAAATGAAGAATTTACAAAGGAATAATAACAGCACATAGTTACATAGTGTTTTCTACATGCCAGGAATTGTTCTAAATCCTTTACATACATTAACTCAATCCTTACTGTAGTTTCCAAAGAGGAAACTGAGGCACAGGAAGATTAAGTGACTTGCCTGAGTTACAAAGCTAGTAAGTAACAAAACTATCATCCAGCACAGATGGTTTGGCTCCAGGATCTACCACCTAAACCACTCCTGACTGTTTCGTGCTAGGTAAGTTCAGGTTCTTCACCTTTTGGATCCGCAGATCAGTGATTTAAAAGGGATCAGAATTTTGAAAAAGAAGGTGAATTTGTGAAGGAACGTCTTCCCAAAAGCTATTACCATAACGTGAGTACCTTTTCCACCCAGAGGTGAAGTCAGTGGTGCTACCCTACCCTCTACTACTTCAGTTTAGTGAAAAAGGCTTTCATGGAGCTGGATATAAATTCCCTGCAGTTGAAAACATAGAAGACTGGTGCTTGGCTCACACTTAGAGAACTAATTCAGGATATCAGCGGGTTACGGGAGGATATCTGGCTGCATCAGGATTTATGTGCATGCCAACAGCAAAAAATATGCAAGTGTCCCTGTCAGTCAGAAGTAGGCCACACAGAAGACATAACTTGTGTGGGCCCATCTTTGGTCCTGTCCAGTAAAGCTGCCTGGAGGGACAGATGAACTCTACAGGCAAAAACTTGGAGACACATATAATTTCTAGATGCTACTGAAGGATTTTCAAGGACTTTCGAAACAGAGACATATCTGCAGAGGTGGGGAAAGAAGTTCTGCCACTGAAGGAATTCTCTTAAGGAAAGCCATGAAAACAGCTCACAATAGTTTCAACTCTCTCAGAGAGGGGCAAGTCCTCTAGCCAAGTAAGTGCTTCCTTTTCTCCTCAAAGCATCTCCAGCATCTTTTTCAAATATCAAGGAGCTCTGAAATGGTAGCAAAGAAGTCAGAGGGAAGGCAAAGGGGATAGGAGTAACTTTGACCAAACCTTCTAGCCTAAGGTCAGATAAGCAGAAGGTTACAGATGGGATGGTGAGTGAGGTAGGAAAAGTCTAAAATTTGAATGAAGACTAAAGCATTGACCAATAATTTGGATTGAGATAGTCTAGTAACAACACTGAGAGCACATTTTGTGAATTAAAGCAATCACAAGGCTGTTGTTTACCTAATGATAGGTTAATAATATCATGGCAGGGTGAGATTATCCCCCTTTCAATGCACAGATGATGAAAATACAGTTATATCTTAATTGTGTCACGAAATATGGTTGTTCAAACTCTCAATTATACATACTGGGATGTCTAGAATAGACGGAGAATGCCATGAGTCTGGTTGCCAGGGTGAGGAAGGGTATAAGAAATTTTGTTCAGTGTTCTGGATATTCCTAGGAAGCAGAAATAATAAAAGGAGATCTAGATGGGATTCTCCATAAAATTATGGGAAGCTTCTTTTCCATTTAGTTAATTGTAGCTTTGTGAGAGCCATTGCTTTCTGGGACACGATTTGGAAGACATTCTGGATTATATGTTTTGGCAAGGCATCATTTTTGTCAAATATCAGATAGACTGACATCAGTATAAGAAAGTGCTGGGGGATTAAAAACTAAGCTAAAATAGGGCAATCTTCATGAAAGTATGTGCCTTGAATGTATGAAAGTTTTATCAAGAGAGGCTCTCTCGATTAGACTTTAATTCAGAATGAATGTGCAGTAACATCATGGCAGACTGAGTCCACAAAAACTTCTTTCAGAGCTTGTGGATAGTTATAAATGCCACTGGAATGTTGTTGGAGAGGAAAGACTTCTTGCTCACTTCTCAGGTTTCATGAGGAGGCATTTTCCACAAACTTTCTGAACTCTTGCCCCATTTTTTCTTTCCCGCAGATGTTTAGCAATTATCTGATTGGCAGGTTCTGAAGATGTGAGTATAGATGCAAAGCTCAGACATTTTCCCTGTCTTTCTTCTGGAGTCTACCTGAGGATATTTGGTTTTTGCCTCCAAGGCCTCAGCTGTACAGCAGTAAACCCCAAGGGATGAGGCTAGATGTGCTAAGTCTTAGGAAGATCCTTGTAGCCATGCACTTAAACCACATCCTCCAATATCAGTTTTATCGGTAATGAACATAAATAGACACAAAGTAGATTTTGGTAACTCAAGTAATACCTGGAGATATTTTTGATGAAACTAGGGCATGGGGCTATGGGCTGTCAGCTTTAGCTGTACAGGATTTTGACTTTGCAGTTTATTATAGTTCATAGCAGTTTTATTCCTAAGCAAGCAAATTGTTGTTTTTGAACAGATGGGACAGTTTTATCATTAGTGTATTGGACCTGCTGGCCTGAGTAGACACTGGCTGAGCTACTGCAGTTTGATCTTGATCTTTGAACTGTGTTATCACACAAGCACTGTCCATAGCCTTATAACTCAGAGAATGCTTATTATGGTTTTGCCCACAGTGGGGTGGTGAATCTGATTAATAAACATGAAAAGTAGTTGCAAGTGCTTACTATCTCTTCAATGGAATCTATTCTCTCTTCAGTGGAATTGAAAAGATAACAAACAAGCTATTAAAATTACTGCACACTTAAAGGCTATGAAGAGAAAGAATAAAGACTGTGTTTGGAGCACCAGGACTTTTAGAATTACGTTTGTGTAAAATATCCAAAAGGAATTGGAGCTGTGTGAAAGATGCATGTTTTAGTTTTGCTATTAGAACAGAACAGTGGGAAAAAATTAAAAAAATATAGAATAACTGATTGATTATTTTGGAAGGAAAGAAAGATTTCCTTAAAGAAACATGGAGATTTTGAGACATATTGGCCATGAAATAGAGATGCTTGAAAGAAACAGATATTAAAAGCAAATGAATAGATCTAGATCTGATTGATCTTAAAAAGGAACATAGAAAAGCAGACGTTTCAGCTATTATCAGGTGTGTTAGTCCATTTGCATTCTTGTAATGGAATACCTGGAGCTGTGTAATTTATAAAGAAAAGAGGTTTATTTTGGCTTATGTTTCTGTGGGCTGTACAAGAAGCATGGTGCCAGCATCTGCTTCTGGTGAGGACTTAAAAAAGCTTATAATCAGGGCAGAAGGCAACATGAGAGCTAGCATATCACATGATGAGTAGAAGCAAGAGAGAGTGATTTTAAACAGTCATGTCTCACATGAACTCAGAGCAAGAACTCACGCATTATCACGAAGACAGCATCAAGCTGCATGAGGAATCTGCCCCATGACCAAAACACCTCTCAGTAGGCCCATGTTCAACACTGGAGGTCACATTTCAAATGAGATTTGGAGGGGAGAAAACATGCAAGCCATATCATTCCGCCCCTGTCTCTCCACATCTCTTGTTCTTCTCACATTGCAAAATACAATCATCACTTCCCGATAGTCCTCAAAAGTCTTAACTAATTCCAGTATCACTCAAAATTCCCTAGTCCAAAGTTCAAAGTCCCATCTGAAACTCCCATGAGCCTGTCAATTAAAAAAAGAAGTCATTTACTTCCAAGCTGCAATGGTGGTATAGGCATTGGGTAAACATTGCCAAGCCAAAAGGGAGAAATCGGCCAAAAGAAAAGAGTAGTAGGTCCCACAGAAGTCTGAAACCCAGCAAGGCAGACATAAAATGTTAAAGCTCCAACACAATCTTTGACTCCATGGCCCACAACCTGGGAACATTGTTGTGCGGGGCAGGCTCCTAAGGCAACTCCTTGGGCAACTCCACCTCTGTGGCTTTGCATGATGTAGCTCCTGTGGGTGCTCTCACAGGTTGGAGTTGAGTGCCTGTAGCTTTCCCAGGCTGAGGATACAGGCTGCCAGTGGCTCTAATATTCAGGGGTCTGAAGGGCAGTGGCCAAATTCCCACAGCTCCGCTAAGCAGCGTTCCAGTGTGAACTGACTCCACAGTTTTCCTTGGGACTGCCCTAGTAGGGACTCTGCAGGGGCTCTGTCTCTGCAGCAGGTTTCTGCTTGGGCAGCCAGGATTTTCCATATATCCTCTGAAATCTAGGTGGAAGCTGCCAAGCTTCCTTCATTCTTGTATTCTGAGCAGCTGCAGACTTTACACCACGTCAAAGCCTCCAAAGCTTATGGCTGGTGTCTTCTGAAGTGACAGCCCAAGCTGTACTTGGGACCCTTTAAGCTAAGGCTGCAGCCAGAGCAGCCAGCATGTGTGAAGCTGTGTCCTGAGGTGGCACAGGGCAGCGAAGGCCTGGACCTGGCTCCTGAAGCCATTCTTTTCTCCTAGGCCTCTGGGCCTGTGATGGGAAAGTCTGCCTCAAAGATTTCTGACAGGGCTTTTGGGCCTTTTTCCCATTTTCTTGGCTATTAGTGCTTGGCTCCATTTTAGTCATGTAAAGCTCTCTAGCAGGTGGTGGCTTTGAATCTCATTTCAATTCATCTCCTAAAAATAGCATTTCCTTCTCTATCACATGGCCAGGCTGTGAATTTTCTAAACTTTTATGCTGTGCTTCACTTTTAATTATAAGTCCCAAATTTAAGTCATTTCTTTGCTCCTGTATCTGATATAGGCTGTTAGAAGAAGCCATGTCATATTTTGAATGTTTTTCTGCTTATAGATTTCTTCTACCAGATACCCTAAGTCATCACTCATAAGTTTAGACTTCCACAGATTCATAAAGTTCTTTGCTATGACATAACATGGGTGACCTTACACCAGTTCCCAATAATTTTCTCATTTCCATTGAGACCTCACCAGCTTGGATGTCACTATCCATATTTCTATCAGCATTTTGGGCACAAATACTTAAGAAGTCTCTAAAAACTTTCAAATTTTCCCTCATCTTCCTATTTTCTTTCGAGGTCTCCAAACTCTTCCAACCTCTGCCTATTATCCAGTTCCAAAGCCACTTACACACCTTCAAGTATCTTTATAGCAATGCCCCACTCCTCAGTACCAGTTTTCTGTTTTATTCCATTTGCATTGCTATAAAGGAATACCTGAGGCTGAGTAATTTATAAAGAAAATAAGTTTATTTTGGCTCATGGTTCTTAAGCTGTGCAAGAAGCGTGGTGCCAGCATCTGCCTCTAGTGAGGGCCTCAAGGAGCTCATGATCACTGTGGAAGTCAAAGGGGGAACTGGCATATCACAAGATGAGAAGGAAGAAAAGAAAGTGAGGGGTGGGGGTACCGCACTCTTTTAAACAACCAGATCTTATGTGAACTCAGAGCAAGAACTCACTTGTTACCATGAGGACAGCACCAAGCCATTCATGAGGGAACTGCCATCATGAATCAAACACTATCTCCTAGGCCCACTTCTAACTTTGAAGGTCAGATTTTAACATGAAATTTGGAGGGGCGAAAATATCCAAACCATATCACCAGGTCAAAAATTGTGACTGAAGCCTAAAGAAATCTAACTGCAGCTGAGAGACAGAAATTCAGAGAGCAGTGTGGAATTTCTGGAATGAATCTTCAAGAGGAGGAAGAATCAGGGAAAATCAGCCTTTTAAAGCTATGGATAAAGAGTCCAGAGTGAGAGCAATTAGAGAATTATAGGATGAAGAAGGGTGACACTATATCAAATGTCCAGGAAATTTGAGCAGATATAAGACAAAAGATTAAAAAATATTTAAAGCATTCTGAGATGAGTTTCAAAGTGATAAAATTATTATACATGAGGGTACATGTAATTGCCTTACCCTAAGGGAAAACTCTAGAAATCTCAGGAATTAGGGGAAATCCAGCAAGATGAGGCAAATTACAAGAGGCCTTGGAAAAGACAGGCAGAACAATAAGAGATCAAGTTCAGGGTTGGGTTTGATGCTGACTTCATGGGAAATTTTTTCCTGGATGGGATTATCGAACGCAGGGAGGAGATAATGAACACGATTTTCTTGAACAGTGGAGGCTTTTGGAAGACTCAGAACTTATTAATTTCATATCTCTCTTATATGAAACCTCATGAGACATTTAAGAAAATATGTTAGAAAAAATTTGTTTGCTTCTGAAAGCAACGGACAACTAAAACACAAAGTACTGGTAAATGGTACTAGTTTTACATTGTTAAAGAAAGAAAGAGATTGACTATGGGAGCAATTTAAACTCTTAGCAACTCAGTTCAGACCCCTGAAATAGAGTTGTCAGATTTAGGAAATAAAAATAAAAGACACTCATGATGCTAATTTTATGTGTCAACTTGGCTGAGCTACGGTGCCCATACACTTGGTCAAACCTTATTTTGGATGTTTCTGTGAGGGTGTTTTTGGATGAGATTAACATTTAAATTGGTAGACTCAGAGTAAAATAGATTGCCCTGCATAATGTGAGTGGGTCTCATCCACTCAGTTGAAGGCATTAACAGAAAAAGACCAACCTTTCTATAGAAAGGATTTCTGCTAGCACACAGCCTTTAGACTTGAATGGCAATGTCAATTCCTCCCTAGGTCTCCAGCCTATCAGCCTATCCTGCAGATTTTGGACGTGCCTGTCTCCAAAATCATGGGAGCCAATTTCTTAAAATAAATCTCTCTCTATATATGCACACATCCTATTGGTTCTGTTTCTCCTGAGAACACTGACTAATACAGACAGTCAAATTTGAGTTTCAGATAAGCAATGAATTTTTTTATTCTGTATAAATGAGCCTAAATACTGCATGGGATATACAGATGTTTATATCTATATTATCTATATCTATATCTAATTTATTGATTCATATATAGAGGAGTTAATGAGATTTACTGTAAAGAATTGGTTCATGCTGTTACAGAGGTTGAATTGTTCCATAATCTGCTGTTCATAAGCTGGAGACCCAGGAAAGCCAGTATGTAGTTTGAAGGTATGAGAGACACGGAACCAGTAGTGTAGGTTCCTGTCCATGTCCACGAACCTGAAAACCAGGAGCACCAAGGGCAGGAGATTGATGTCCCAGCTCCAGCAGTAAGCAGAGCCACACTTCTGTTCTATTCATGCGCTCATGGATTGGACAGTCCTCACCCACATTAGGGAAGACTGCTTTAGGGAAGCCCATGTTAGGGAAGGCCACCAACTTAAATACTAATTGTTTTCTGAAAGCATTCTTATCAACACACCTGGAAATAATGTTTAACCGGATCTGTGTATCCTGTGG
The DNA here is from genome assembly GCA_963573385.1 of Cacajao melanocephalus. Taxonomy (NCBI): domain Eukaryota; kingdom Metazoa; phylum Chordata; class Mammalia; order Primates; family Pitheciidae; genus Cacajao; species Cacajao melanocephalus. The sequence continues at coordinate 18,646 of CAUYLG010046451.1, read as the reverse complement.
CCCAGTCAAATTTACATATAAAATTATCCATCATGCTATGTATTACAAGCACACAGAAGAGGGAGAGCCATACAGTCAACATTAAATCAGTATTTGTTGAATAAATGAGTGTAATTTGATCATATTTCAGAAGCTTTGACAACAATGTAAGATACAATTTGAGATGACAGTAGAATATAAAGTGTCAAGGCTTTGGTTTAGAATGGTGTTGACATTAAATCTACATTGCTCCTCCTCCCTGCTCCCAGTAATCCCAGGAGGACCCATGAAAAGTAGGGATTGATATCTAGGTAGAGGCTGACCTAATAAATACCCCTCCAGCTGTCAAAAGCCTTAATATTTAAGTCTAATAGCTTAAGAGATAAAGATTTTAGGGAACATTAGAAGTGAGATGCTTATCATGCACTCATCTATTTTCTGTGTGGAAGAATTTCCCCAATACTCTTGACTTCTTACATCATTTCACCTGTCAGGAAGAGAGGCGATTTATCTGGTAAATAAATTTTGGCGGAGAACTGGGCATAAGTAGCCCAGTACCTTCCTCTGTCTTTCTTTGAGATGGAGCTGCTTCAGGAAAGATACACTACATTAATCTGCTCCTCACTGCTGTAAGTTTTGTAGGAAGAGTTCCCCACAAAAGGAGCCCTATGGTTTTTTTTGTATTGCTGTGTTTAGGTGGATTGGTATGTCCATTTCTAGAGTATATTATGAAAAACTCCATGGTTGCCAAAAATCCCAACTGTGTTCTCCAATCTATCCTTTATAAACAGTAAAGATCAAGATGATGATGATATCTTGTCAATATTTTAATTGGTTTCAAAATTGTTTTGTAATATGAGTTATCTATTGATGCTGTTAAACTCCAACTGTACTTTCAACTACAACTACTGTGCCTTGAATCAAGTTGTTTTTTTTTTTTTTTGAGACAGGGTCTCCCTCTGTTGCCAAAGCTGGAGTGCAGCAGGGCAATCATAACTCCCTGAAGCCTCGACCTCCCAGGCTCAAGCAGTCCTCCCACCTCAGCCTCCTGAGTAGCTGGGACTACTGCTATGTGCCACTGCTCCTGGCTAATTTTTGTTCTTTTTGGAGAGATGGGTTCACTGTGTTGCTCTTGCTGGTCTCAAACTCCTGAGCTCAAGCGATCTACCTGGCTCAGCCTCCCAAAGCATTGGGATTACAGGGGTCAGACACCATGCCTGGCCAAGTTGTATCTTTTATAATTCATTCCTTTTTATTTTTTCAAACTTTATTAGAGTGATGACTATATACCAAATGCTGTGCTTAATGTTAGTGATAGACAGATAAATAGGATGTGTCTGTTTGCCCTTAAGCAATTTACAACCCACTGGGGAAGAAATAGACGTGCAAACAATGAGATAAAATGCAATTAGATGGGTACTACATTAATAATCTTTTTCTAGTGTTTCAGGAACAGATAGAAGGGAGGTCCTGAAACCATCCCTATAAACCTTATAAAGTTGTTCAGGTAAGAAGGGAGGGTGAGAAACAAGAAACAAAAATAAACCAAACTTTCAGCCCGTTCATGTGAAACACTAGGCCAGCTTGCCCTCTGATCTGCTTCCTCTTGGCTCTTTGGGGCCTGTTGCCTCAGTACCATCCAAACCCTGTGACAATATTATTTCCCCTTTGCAGCATTATAGATAACATCCCGAACATTATGAAATATTGTTTTCCCTTTAAGATATTCTTTCAGGTCCTGCATACCAGTAAAACTGCTGATATCAGGGGATCTGAAGGACCCCACTGACACCAGCTGGTCTGAAGGACCCACAAGAAGCTGACTCACCAAAGAATGGGTTTCCACGTACTGAAGATTTCATCCTCCTTAGCTCAACCAACCAACAACTCCAATTTTCCAGCCCCTTACCCTCTGTGATTCCCTTAAAAAGACCAGCCCAGAATTGCTGGATGGGGAGATGGATTTGAGGGTCTCCTTCATCTCTGCATCTGGTGCTCTGCGATCATTTAACTCTTGCCCTGGGGCAAATCCAGCTGTCTCAGTGTAACTGGTGTGTTATTGCATAGTGGGCATATGAACCTGTTGGTCCTTTAAGAGTCCTGGCCTGTGCCAAGAAGAGGAGGAGAGGCATCAGGGAAGCTTTCATAAGGAAGGGATGGATAACAAGGCAGTTACTACTAAAATGAGAGGAAGGGTGTAAAAAGAGCTGAAACTGTATTCAGAAAATTCCTTCATCAGGTAACAAAACTAAGCTTTGTCAAAAATATGTAGTAGTTGAAATTTGCTTTTCAAATCCCTCACTTAAATATTTTTCTGACTTTTTCCTACTTCTCAGATATCCAAAGATCACTTGCTGTCTGATTCCTTCTAGTTATTGAGGTCATTGATCTGAAAACACTTTCACGTTGAAGGTTTTATGACTTGACTACAGTTACTCCTCAGAGACATTTGCATTTTTAAAAAGTCTAGTGGGAGTTCAAGTCCTAATACAAATGACTGATTTGCTAAACCAGAGGTGCTAGGAAAATAAGTTCCAATGGATCTTTTAAAAAATTATATCCTATGTAGCATCTCAGGAAGAATTTGGCTGCAAAAATAACTGTGGAGGCTGGAGCAAAGCTATGAACCTTCCATAGAAGAGCTTACAATGTACTTTTGGTAAGCTATTTGCCTAAAGTTTGAATGAAAAAAACTATCTATATATACCTAAAATACTTCAACATGGAAACAAATTTGCATTAACTTGATTTCAATTTTCCAAAGGTCTAAGAATATTCAGGGTATGAATCTAATTTGATCTAATCCGTTAATCTTATTTTTATATTATGCTAAAATAAGTAGTCAAATGTATTAATTTCGGGTGTGCAGATAAAATTCAACTGAGTACAGCTTCACTACAAGACTATTTCCCCTTAGCTGCTCTATACATAACATCTGAACATTATGAAACATTGTTTTCCCTTTGAGATATTCTTTGAGGTCCTGCATACCAGTAAAACTACTGTTATCAGCTGATATCAAATTTAAATAAATTTTTAAATTTATTGTTATGACACTGTTTAACTGCAATCCAAGATAGTAACAGAAGGATAATATGAATAACAGGATTTTCTAGCTTACTATTAGAGGCAATGAGAAATCACTGACCACTTGTTTCTCTTGAGCCCCCTTGTACTAAAATCATACTATATTTTTTCAGCTTTGTTGTAGAATTTAGTAATAGTCACCTTAATAATGAATCTAAGCAATGCGGAGTGAAGACTGGAATGAATGCATCTAATTAGAGATAAGCAGAGCTGGGTAGGAATATTTAGTTGGGTGTCTCTGATATTGCAGCATGACTATTAATTTATAATTTGTGAAGCTATACATACATGCTACATGCATTTCTTTGTAGGTATGATATTTTATATTTAAAAAATTTAAGGGTTAAGCAAAAGATGAATTCCAGAGAGGGAAAATGAGGACATGGCATGATGTAGGCAGATAGCATAAAACAGTAGGACTAAGACAGCTTTCAGAGTCAAACTTAGGTTTCTATCTCAGCTTCAGCACTTACTAGCTATGTGAGATTGCATAAATTACTGAACCTTCATGAGCTCCTGGAGCCCTTTCTGGAAAACCTAACAGTTGTTTAAGGTCGAAAGGAAGAAGGGCCGGCCATAGGGTGTGAGAGACGTAGGGGAAATGAGTCTGGTTTTAAAATGGAAAGAAACTGGATTAAGGAATTTAAAGGAGAAATTGAAGATGATGACAATGTAAACTGCTCATAACTACAGGGTTCAAATAGAAAAAGAGGGAACTGAATGATACATAGGTGCCCGGAAGTCATGGTGACGTTAGTGTCCTGATTCCTGATATCCCAAGTACTACCTCCTCTATCCTTTGCTCCCATTCACAACCATAAAATATTTTGGGATAGTTGAGTATGCTTAGACAAACATATAGTATATGCAAAATGTGGGATATAGTGTTGAGTAATCTTACCTGCTCTATTACTTACGCTAAGCCAAATAGAAAATACAAAATCTAAGATTAATTTTAATACTAAAATAGCTCTTGAAAGTGATTAACCCAATACAATAGGCTGAGGCCAATGAGTACATAGCATTCTCCTGGTGTACAGTAACGGTCATGAATGGGGATGCACCCCATTTAGGCCAATAAAATGATAAAATAGAGAGTATTTTCCTGGGGCTTCTAGGAGGGTCTTTAAAAAAAAAAAAGACATAAAAAGAGTCCAAGAAAGAGATAGCACTTTCTCCTCTGCAAATTTTCATGCACATGCATGAGGTTTATAACTGCAGAACATTGCTGCCAGCCCAAGAATAAAGCTGACACCCAGAGAATGATGAAGTTCCAAAGCTTACCTTGTTCTGAACTTCTAGTTATGCAAACCATCACATTTCTTTAGTAGATATGAGATTTCCCCTCACCCCCTGTTGCATAAGCTCCTGACCACAGTAGCACCAGGTCATCAACATCATAGTTGGGTCACTGGGACATGGCTTACAAAAAAGGAACTGATAAAGAACACAAGTATCTGGGGACCCAGCACAGACTTGAGGTGAAGTTAACTGGAAAAGGGGTGGCTCCAGAATCTACTAAACAAATGAACCCTACTCCTTACGTTGCACTAATGTTCCTTACTTCCTTTACCATAAAGCATCTGAAGCTTGATTAATTTTCAATCCCCGATTGACATATATTTAATATACAATTCTTAACAAGAATGATTTGCCAGACTTCTCAGTTCTTGAAGGAGAAAACTAAAATGGAAAACAGAATGTCAAAAGAAGAGGTCATTAAAAAGCAAGAATAGTCACAGCAAAAGTGACAGCTGACAACTTGATATGGAGGGAAGCACACAGACAGAATTCCATTATCACACTTTATAATAATGGCAGATTATAAAACCATCCTTGAGTTATTAGAAAAAAGCAAAATCATATTCAATGGCTTCTATCACAAAGTTTAAGAAAATACAAGTTTGTACAATTGAACTGAATACATACAGTTTCAGGATTGTTAATTCCTTTTGATGAACTGTTCCCTGTATCATTATGAAATGACCTTTATCCCTTGTTATACATTTTACTCTGAAGTTACTTTTATCCTGATATTAATATAGTCACTGTAGCTTTCATTTAAATAATATAGCATGGTATTTCTTTTTCCATCCTTTTATATTTAACCTTTTTGTATTTTTGCATCTAAAGGACATTTTTATAGACAACATATAGTTGGTCTTGCTTTTTTCTCCAATCTGATAAGCTTTGTCTTTTAACCTTGGTGTTTACACCATTTATACTTAATGTAATTATTGATGTGTTTAGGACTTAAGTCTAATACATCTAATTTTATTATTTGTTTTCTGTTCTGTTCTCCTGGTTTCTTGTTTCTCTGTTTCTTTTTCCTTGACATCCTCTAGGTTACATGAGTATGTTTAGTTCACTTTTGATGATGTTTTTGAGTATATTATTTTGTATAGTCTTCTAAGTGGTTGCTTTAGGTATTACAATATACATATGTAACTTATCACAGTCTACTGGTATCAGTGTTATACCATTTCAAGTAAAGTAGAGAATTCTTACATCAATTTAGGTCCCTTTACTCTTTATACTTTTAAAATATTAATGGACTTAATTATTTCATCTACATACATGTGTAGCACATCAGATGGTATTATAGTTTTTGCTTCAACCATAAAATAAGGTAAAGAAAATTCCATTATTCATATTTCTATTTTTATTGATTCTACTGCTCTTTCCTTCCGGAAGGTACAAGTCTTATTCTGTTAAACTTTTTCTTTGTGTTTGGAGAGTTTTGTTTAGCCATTGTTTTGGGGAAGGTTTGCTAGCAACAAATTCTCTCAGTTTTCCTTCTTCTGAGAGTGATTTTATTTTTCTTTCATTGCTGAAGGATGGTTTAGTTGGATATAGGATTCAGGATTGACAAGTCTTGTAATACTTGAAAATCTTGTGTGTCATTTCCTTCTGGCCTCTGTGGTTTCAGATGAAAATATACTGCCATTTTAATTGATGTTCCTTTATATGTAATGTGTTATTTCTGTTCCTTTATGTGTAATGTGTTACTTCTGTTCCTTTATATGTAATGTGTTATTTCTGTTCCTTTATATGTAATGTGTTATTTCTCTCTGGTTGTTTTTAAGATTTTTCTTTATCTTTGGTCCTCATAAGTTTGAAATGTCCTGTTGTAGATTTTTTTTTTTGTTGTTTATCTTCTTTGGAGTGGACCCAGCTTCTTCAATATCTAGATTTATATCTTTCGTCAACGTTTGGAAGCTTGCAACTATTACTTCTTCAAATACTTTTTCTGTCCTATACTCCTCTCTGCTGGGACTCTGATGATACAAATATTATGTATTTTGTTATTTTTCCATAAATCCCTGAGTTTCTGTCCATTTTTCTGTTTAGTGTATATTTTCTTTGTTGTTCTGATTGAATAAATTTCACTAATTTATGTGTTCATTTAATCTCTTTTCTGTAATTTTCACTCTACTATTGAGTCCATTAAGTGATATTTTTATTTGGTAATTATGGTTTTCAGTTATGTAATTTCCATTTGGTTCTTTTTTATAACTTCTTTTTTTTTCCCCTGAGATTTTCTGCTTTTCTTCACTTGTTTCAAGAGATTATGTAATTGTCTCTTGAAACATTCTTATGATGGATGTTTCAATTTCCTTCTCAGGAATTCCAATTTCTAATTTGTCTTAGTATTGGGGTCAGTGGATTGTCTTTTCTCAGATTGTGTTTTTTCTGGTTCATGATATGATGAGTTACATTCAATTGCATTTAGAATATTTGATTATTACGTTAGGAGACTTTTAATCCTATTGAAATGTTTTATTTTAGCAGGCATGTATCCTGTTTAGGTTTAGCTATAGGTTTTGGACTAATTTTGTAGGCTTTAGTTCCAGTGGCAGTTAGTGTTCTGATTGTTTATCATGCTAATGCTGTTCTGGTCTGCTTTGTTCTTCTGGCACTGTTGGGGCTTCTGCTCAAACTCTGCTGTTGTCATCTGTTAGAACTTAAAGTGCTTCTCTGGGTTCTCGAATATTCCTAGGTAAACTTCTGGGAAGGCACAGAAGCCACTGGGCCTGGGTCTCTTTATGACACTGGTTGAAAGATAGGAAGACAGAGCTTTACTGCTCCCACCATTTACCACCAGATAGATGTGCCCACCAGGGAGAGCAGAGCAGGGATGGCCTGGGGCCCCTTATTGTTCTGTTTCTGCAGGTGAATTGAACTGCCTGTTGATCATGATTATAGCATAAGATATTGGTGGCACTCTTCCAAATCTCTGTGTTTTTTACTCTCCTGGTCCTCTAGACTGAGACAGTAGGCTTCACTTTTTTTTCCTTCTTTTCTTCATGCCTGTTGACAGTACCAGTTTGCAAGCCTCTCTGGTGCCCAGTCCAGGGATATGTAGGACATTAAAAGAAAATGCAAGAAGCATACCGTGATGTCTTTCTTTAAGTCCTGATGTCCCAGTCAGTTTGCCTTCTTCTTTAAAGCTTTCAGAGTCCTTTTAAAATAGTCTGTTGAATAATTTTTCCAGAGTGTTTAGTTTTATTTGGAATTGAGGATCAGGAAAGGTGAGTCTATGCCATCTGTTCCAGAATCAAAAATTTGGCCGTCCCTCCCTTCCTTTCTCCCTCCTTCCAACTCTCTTTTTCTCTCTTTACGGCTTTCTTTCCTTCCTTATACCCCTTTTATTTTTATCTCCCCCATCTTTCTCTTTATTTCCAGCAGATTCTTGTGGTGCATTTTCATTTTTGAAGTTAAGTAATTAATTCCTTCACTCATTTCTCATTCCTTCTAAAATATATGTTGAACACCTACTAACCGCCAGGCAATATGCCTGTGTTATTAATGTAGTGAATAAGATGGCATACTTGCTGCTCAGAAAGCTGATAGTATAATTCTAAAAGATCTGTATGTTTCTGGGTATGGCTCTAATAGAACTGATTTTTATACAGTACATCAGAAGACATTTTAATATGCAATCAGATATTTTAATAACTTCAAAAGTACAGTATGGTAAATCTTTTATCATTTTTCTTTGAATTGTTGTGATTCCTTTCTTAAGAAAATTTATAATTCTTAGATTGGATTTTCATTCTCCATTCCCCCACATGTAATTGTTTTCCATCACTATTTATTATTTCATCATCTTTCCTTTGTATTTGTGGCATGCTTCCGGTTCCAATTGTTCAAATTTCTGATATTTCTACATGTAAATTCTTCTATTGACTACAGTAAAGATTTTAATTCTGATCTTCATGTTTAGTTTTTTTATAATTCCCTCCTCAACAATGTTCATTTTTTTTTCTTTTCTTTAAAATAAGTTTTTCCACATTGTTTATTTTGTAGGTATTTCTTAGATCTTGTAAGTATTGAAAATTTAATCTTTTTAATTTTTCTTCTAGTTTCTTCATTTATTATTTTGTAAAGGCAAACTCCTCCTTTCCAGGGTAACTTCTTTCCTCTAGTTCTGCATTATTTTAAAATACGTATTTTTTTATCTTATCACTGAATATGATCAATAATTATAAGAAAGCCAGTTTGGTTGAATCACAGAGGGTACAGAAATAGAGTATGAGATGAAGCTGATGGGGCAAGTGGAGGCTAGATTCTGCAAAATCTTATAATCCACAGTATGGCTTTTGTCTTTTTTGAATGAGCAATGGAAAACCATAGGTTTATTTTAAGATAAAGGGGGTTTCCTAACTGTATGTGGGAAAGCCACTTATTGGAGCATTTGGTTGAATCTTACGCAGAATATTTGCAAAGGTGATTTGTGAACAGATTCAAAACATATGTAAGAGGTCAAGTTGCGAGGCCTTGAAATTAGAGTGAACATAGGAGAGTGAAGGGGACAAAATGTATGAAAGATGACTCCCAGGTTTATGAATTTTGAACCTAGGTTAACAGCATCACACACTCTGACAGAAAACACTGGAAGAAGCTCCGGCTTTAAGTAAAAGATTGTAGATTTGGTTTTGGATTTGTTGTGTTTGATGCACTGCTGAAACATTCAAGAATGTGTCAAGTGCACACTGTGATGAAGAGAGAGAGATTTGGTCTGGAGATATCAATATCAATTTGTGAGTCATAGATTATAGTAATAACTAACACTGTATGTAATGACATTGGGGAGGAAGTATATTTGGAAAAAAAAGAAGACTTCAAACTATCTTCCAAAATTCTAATATATAATGGCTGGCAGGAGAAAGTTGAGCATGCAAAAGAGTAACTAGAGAGATCATAGAAAAATCAGGATAGTATTCTATTATGGTAGCCAAGGCATTAGATTACCTTTGTCTTAGCCTATTCATGCTGTCATAATGAAATTCCATGAACTAGGTAGCTTATAAACAACAAAAATTTATTTCTCACAATTCTGGAAGCTGGGAAATCCAAGATCAAGATGTTGGCAGATTTGGTAGCTGGTAAGTCCTGCTTTCTGGTTCATACATGGTGCCTTGTCATAGATTACCTCCAAAAAGGCTATCTCCTAATATAATATCAATTGGATTTTGACATATACAGTTTGGAGGGATACTAATATTCAGATCATTGCAGTTTTCAAAAGGACAAAATAATCAACAGTATTGATCCCTGCTAAAAAGTCAAGTAAGATGAGCATTGAAAAAAATGCTTGATGGATTAGCAAATGATATGTTGACTTCTAAGATGGCCCCATGATCATCAACATAATCCTTGATGCTTGAACCCTATATAATCCCCTGTCCTTGGATATAAGTTGGATCTATGACTGACTTCTGGACAATAAAATATGGCAAAGGCAATGGTGTAATTATGATCCCACATTTTGGGTTAGTCAAAATTGAAATTATCTTGGGTGTGCCTGACTTAATCAGGTGAAAGTATTTAAAAGAGAGACAGGTAATTCTCCCAGAGAAGAGGGAGTAAATTGGCTACTTTGGAATGTCTGTGCAGCAAGGAACTTCTGGAGGCCTCTAGAACCTAAAAGTGACTTCAGCTGGCAGCCAACAAAAACCTGGGACTGTTTGTCAGACCACCCCAAGGAAACAAATTCTGCCAACAGCCTAAAGCAGTTCATAAGTGAATGATTTCCCCGATTAAGCTTTTGATAAGACTCTAACCTGGTGAGATCTGAAGCAGAGAACTCAGCCTGGACTCAGTGCCTGGACTCCTGACCTTCAGATAATGTTAAATGATAAATGAATGTTATTTTAAGACACAAGTTTGTGCTAATTTGTTACACAGCAGTAGAAAACTATTAAAAAACATAAAAAAATTATTGGTGCTCTGAACAAAAGCTGTTTCAGTAGAATGACTGGGTAGGAATCAGACTAGACTACCTTGGAGGAGTGAGTTGGAGACAAATAAATGGATCGAGTATAGATAACTCTTAGACAAATCAAGAGATTTTCCTGGAAATAGAACAGAGTGCAGGATGGTAGCTCAATGGGGCTATGGCTTTGAGGACAATGTTTTTATTTTGTATTTTAATGCGGAATAATCTAAACATGTTTAAAAATCTGTCCTTCAGAATAATCTATTTTTACTGAATGTTTACTTGACTGTGCCAGCTGAAGCATAGGTAGATATAATTCACATTAAATAACTAAGATCTACCTCTGGTGACCTTATCTTGATTTTGACATTGAAAATATTGTAAAGTGGTATAGAGCATTATAAAAGAAAACAATACAAAGTATGCTATTTAGCAAAACCTTCCTGTATACAACATCTCCAAATGAAAGAGAGATTTCTTTACTCTGAAGGATCTTATGGTCCAAACCAAGTTTCCTTATGCCTTTCAATTCTTAGTACAGAAAAGCTACTATGATTTGACTTTCTACGATAGTTTTCGAAGGTGGCATATTTGTGTGGGAGTTGACCAACAAGTCTTGGTGTAGAACTATACTGAATCTGTAGAATCACAGAAAAAGAACTATTCCATTGTGTTAAACAAACTAATATCAAACATGAATTACTATTTAAGATTGCTGCAAGAATTTCAGCTTTATGATATTTGCTACAACCTCTTCTTTGTCATGCATTATTATTTCTAAAAATGGTGGTGGTAATATCTGTGCATTTGCATTTCTGATATCAAAAATTGTCTTATTATCCTCAAACAAATGTTTAGTTTGAAATAAGAACAACATTAAAAGTTAAATAAAGAGAAAGAGAAAAAAGAGAAAAGAAAACTTGCTACATCCCAGGTTCTGTACTAACTACTTAATATAAATATCTCCTTTAATGCTCAAAATAATTCTATAAAGTGGGCTCTAGCATATCCTCATTTTCTTCAGATAAATAAACTGAATTTTATATTCAAAATAAGTATTCATGGTCCTGCAACTGGTCACATTAGTTGTCATATTAGAGAATAAACCCTTTTGTGTGTCTCTGAAGTTAATAGTTTTAACTATCATGATATGTTGCTTCCATTATTAAAAAATTGTGGCTTTTCTTTCTCATGGAATTCACACTAGTCTGTAACAGGGAAAGAACTGCTCATTGTACTAACAAGGGAAAATAAAGACCTCTATGGAAGTGAATAAAATTTTATAGATTTTGCAATTTTCAATACGTCTTTTCATGTTCAATAACATACTCCAGCTGAATTTCTGTGGTGACACTTCAAAGACTGCCCTGTCATAATCCAATTGATGAGAACTTATAACATAAGCAAGAGTTATATCATGTACCTTGTTAAGCACACATTAGGTGCTTAACATATATACTTTACATTAGAGAGCAATAAAACTTGATTATGAAATACACCAATGATTATTCCTCTTTGGTGTAGATAATGATTTAATTTCATTTGATGTCAATCATTTTACCTAGGTTAGTCATTTTCAATCTTGAGCTTGCATCAGAATCTCCTGCAGAGCTTCTTTAAAAAAAGGTCACCAGGCCCTGCTCAAAGAGTTTCTGATTCAGTGGGTGTGGCTTGCAGCACTAGAATTTGCGTTTTTAGCAAGTTCCCAGCTGCTGCTGCTGCTGCTGCTACTGCTCCTAGGCCTGTAGATCACAATTTGAGAATGACTGGCCCAGACCAGGGTTCGTGTAGATTTTCTGTAAAGACCCAGGTAAATATTTTTGATTTTGTGGGCCATTTGGTCTCTGTTGCAACTGCTCAACTCTTCCTTTGCAGTGCAAAATCAGTTGTACATAATATACAATAAGTAGATGATGGCTGTATTTCAATAAAATTGTACTTACAAAAACAGGTGCCAGTCTGAAGTACACTGCTGTGGGTAAAGACACATCCTATTTATCTGTCTATCACTAACATTAAGCACAGCATTTGGTATGCAGTCATCACTCTAATAAAGTTTGAAAAAATAAAAAGGAATGTATACTTCAAACTAATTTAAAAATGCCAATATAATCTTAAAAATCTACTTAACTGTATACTTCAGTAAACCCACCACATTAGCTTTATCCTTGTAAAATGTAAGTTCCTGTAAAAGGACAAAATTCTGAAAATTTTTTATCATAATGAAATGTGATTTAGTTTCCTGAAAATAATTATATGCAAATACCATGAAAAAACTTAGTATTATGGTTCATTTTATAAACTTAAAATGTGAATATTATGTCAAGAGTCTCCAACAATCTACTATATGCTATAGATAATAAGCACATAAAATCCCTACAGCCAATGGCATATTCTAATATCTAATAATTTGAGGATGAACTAAAATGACTCTATACTGGGATTCATGGTATCTATCTTTCAGAACATTTTCCTAAATTCAATTACATCAAATGTTTCCATTTGGCAAACAGATTTACATTTACTGGAAGATATCTATTATTTTGTCTAATGTAGTAATTTTAAAAAGTTCTCAGTTTAAAAAAAATGTCAAAAGAGCCAGCCATGTGGCTAAAAGGAAACTGGAAAGTGTTGATTTTTAGATACATTTCAAAAGTTTCTTTACTTCAGGACTTCTCAGAACCATTACCATGCATGGTATAAATATCTAAGGAAGATTTGTCAGATTGTATAGTCTTTTCCCATTGCATTTGAACATGGAACTTGATTATCAGTAGAACATCTTGAAGTACCAGAAAAATACTCTTAAGAAAGCAATGTTCTAAGTAAGCACTTACATTCAGGTAACATAAGGTAGATTATTTTAAAAGATCAATTCGATTCAACAAATATTCTATTACTTGGCCAAGCATTTAAAGGTCACCCATTTCATTTTACTATGCTACTCACCAAAATCTATCTAGAACACAGTTAATCCTATTAAACATACTTACACTCCTCTTCAGGCCTCTTCCGAAGCGCTGCACGAACCTCTTTACAAGGACTTCTCTGGTATTGCGGGGGATTCCTTCCCCTTATTAGGTTCTCCATCCTGTAAGAGAAAATTGAAAGAGTATTTTAATGCCAACATTTTGATAAATGTTTACAAGTTAAATGTTCTAAAATTCAAATACCCAAAGATCTTTGCTAGACAACACCATGAAGATGCTCTGGCAAGGAGCAAGCTGCCAGGGGGCATCAGGGACCACAGTAAATTGGAGAGTGCTTGACTTTTCTGGCATTCCAATTAAACAAAACTCAAAAACACCAGGTCTATGAAACTTATGCATACTCTCTAATTAGAGACTGCCATGGACTGAATATGGTCCCCACAAAATTCAAATATTGAAGCCCCAGTCCCCAGTGTGATTTGTAGGTAGGGCCTTTGGGAGGCAACTAGGCTCAGAGGAGGTTAGGAGTGGAACCTCTGTGATGGGATTAGTATCTTTACAAAAAGAGAGAGAGATGAAAAGGGAAAAAGAGTAGACTTCTCTCTCTCTGCCACGTGGAGACACAGGAAGGAAGCTGTCTTCAAGCCACAGTGAGGACCTCCACAAGGAGCCAAATTTACCAGCACCTTGACTTTGGACTTCCTAGCCTCCAGAACTAAGAGCAGTAGTCTGTGGTTTAAGTCACCCAGTCTACGGCATTTTGTTACAGCAGCCCAAGCTGACTAAAATAGAAACCTATTGACTAAAAAGTCATTTCTTGAAAAATAAATAAAGTCATAAAAAGTAAGGTCACCCTTTAAAAAGAAAAAGCATCTCTTTCACAATGAGATACTTTAGCCAAAACAGCCATTATTAAAAGTCAAAAACAACAGCTGTTGGCATGGACGTGAAAAAGGAACACTTATACACTGCTGCTAGGAAAGTAAACTAGTACAGTCTCTATGACAAACAGTGTGGAGATTTCTCAAAGAACTAAAAGTAAATCTACCATTTGATCCAGTAATCCCACTACTGATTACCCAAAGGAAAAGAAGATTTTATTTCATAAAAACACCTGTATTCATATGTTTATACACCATAATTCACAACTGCAAAGATATGAAATCAACCTAACTGGCCATCAGCCTGTGAGTGGATAAAGAAAATGTGGAATATATAAGATATTTTGATATATGTCATATATGATATATGATACATGTTATATATTATATATAAAGGTGGGGTATATATGTGGGATATATATGCAGAATATATATATATACATACACACACACACACATATATATACCTACACACACACCATGGAATACTACTCAGCCACAATAAAGAATGAAAAAATGTTCAGTAACTTGGATGGAACTGGAGGCCATTATTCTAAGTGAAGTAGCTAAGGAACAAAAACCAAATATCATATGTTCTTACTTATAAGTGTAAGAACTAAGCTGTGAGTATGCAGAAGCACACAGAGTGGTATAGCAGACACTGGAGACTCAGAAGGGAAAGGGTAGGAGGAGGGTGAGCCATGAAAAACTACCTGTTAAGTACAATGTTCACTACCCAGGTGACATGTGCAGTGAAATCCTAGACTTCACCAATATACAATTCATCTGTGTAAGCAAAACCCACTTGTACCCCTAAAGCTATTGAAATAAGAACAATTTTAAAAAGTATCGGTTTTCAAGAGTAGAATTGCTGATCCCATTCCATACTAATGACAGAATCAGAACTTCAAAAAATTCTAATAATTGTGATTTCTTGAAAAAAGTGGTTAATATAAATTGTACTTTTCAGTTACTAGCTACATGGCAATGCTGACAACCAGAAAATAATAAATTAATAAAACACAACTTGGGTCAGCATCTTTAACAGCATATATTTTGTGGTCAACATTTTCTGTTTTCAGTTTTACACATCAATACACCCTCTACTAACTTCTATGACACGAAAAGAATGCTCAGGATTTGAAAATTTGGAACTAAATCGTAGTATTTATTTAACATTTTGAAAATATAAACATGATTTCTTAACATCTATATGATTATCCTCAACCAGGGTTATCACTGGTTTTTATAACTGTTCTGGTTGATAGCATACATGCTATTGAAAACAGTGGGATTAT
Organism: Cacajao melanocephalus; assembly: GCA_963573385.1. Taxonomy (NCBI): domain Eukaryota; kingdom Metazoa; phylum Chordata; class Mammalia; order Primates; family Pitheciidae; genus Cacajao; species Cacajao melanocephalus. The sequence continues at coordinate 3,249 of CAUYLG010046451.1, read as the reverse complement.
TATGGGTATACTGGCAGAGGGTCTCCTAGGATTTGTAGTATACAAGATTATGTTCTTTGTGCTTGGAGGGGAAATTGAGAAAGGATGATCCCATAAAGGAAGTATTTTAAGTGGTCTAAAATATGAGATAAATAGACTTTTGTGGTGGAATAGTAACATAATACTACTCCTCTGGGAACTTATCATTGGGACTTAAAAAAGTCTTCCAAATATACTTTCTGAAATCAATCTATTCATATGTAGAGGCTGCTTTATGTGTTTGTGTGTGTGCATGCACTCACATGCCTATGCCTGTTTGTAAAGAAAATGTTTTTGAATGAGCAGTGATAACTTGAATCTTAGTTTCACTTGAAATTCATTTCAAGTGAGAAAAAGTTATTTCTCTCAAGATAATGATAATACAATGACAAGAAACCAAGTGGAAACTTGAAGAACTGAAGACATAAACTGCTTCAACGTGATATGTGTGCGTGTGTGGGACGTGGTAAACATTAAGCTTCTAGGTCTGTCCCTGCAGTTTCATCATGAAGATTAGCTATGCAAGCTAAATTACATCAAATTTTCTAGTTTCTGACTCAAATTAATTCAATGAACAATTTTGATTATGTGTTTCAGCAAATGCAGAAATCTCCATGATGATCTAATAACAATTTAAGTGAGCTTATAATTACTCACTAGTATTTTCAAGCTCAAGAGAGTAAAATATAGCAAACAGAACCTGCACATGTGAATGTCTACATAAAATTAAAGTGTAATTTTAAAAACTACTTTTACTCATTGTGATTACACTCTGATGGGGAATGACAAGTTATATTTGTTGGGGAATACATGAAAACTACTCTCCTGAATAGGCTATTATTTTTCCTTTTTATCTCTGACTATCAAATATGTGAAAACAAAAGTGGTCTACTTGATTTCCATGCAATTATGGTTGAGGGTATGTCAGAAAACCTGAAAAACAGATTAGAAAGTACTTTCAAAGGTTTTAGGAGAGTTTCACTTAAGTTGTTGTTATTGGTATCTAAGACCCTCAGGTTAGCCTCCCAGGAATCATGGTGTTCAGAGGTTGCATTTTGGGATATGCAAGAGATATGCAAGAGATTACACAATGCTGGCAATGTAGCATGGCTTAAATGTAATGTGCCTCAGCTCTGGAATCAGAATGCCTGGGCTTAACCTCTGTTTCTATTTCTTAAAGGATGATTTTAGATAAAGTCACTTACATATTTTGTGCCTTACTTATATACTTACACAACAGGATTGCTGTGGGGATTAAATGTGGTAAAAATGTACAATGCTTTGCATTGTGTCTGTCACAATGGAGAGCTCAGTAAATAAAGCTATTGTTAATCATGATTATCACAAATAAAAATGTGATCATATGCTAACATTTTAAATGTTCCATGTATTATGAAAAATATTACAACTGGTCTTTAATGAAGAAAATGAACAGATAGTACTGTTGAGGAAAAAATTTTGGCTTACAAATTTTTTGATTATTAGGGAAACACAAAATATCCAGGTACATAAATTGCCAATTTTCATAGATGAAGAACTTAATTAAATATACTTCATTTTTAAATAAGATTTAAGGGATTACTAATAATAATCTTCCAAGGACACTAACAGATATAAAAGTGGGTTACTGTCTTGATGAATTAACTAAAGTTCTACAAAATTACAGGCTTTTTAGAGAATTTAGAAAATATTTCAAAATTTTATAGTTACCTTGGACCTTAGAAAGAACAATTAAGATATTTTGTAATATATTTACCATTTGCTTTATTACTTCATGAAGTAAAGTACTTCATTTACTTTGTCATTTACCATTTACTTCATTAGTCCTTTGAACAAACTTCTGAAAGAATATTTTAAAGATGAAGAACTTAAGCTCAGATATGCTCAGTGACTTACTCACGGCAACATGAGAAGTAGAACAAGGCTGAAGTTGAGGCAGCAATTAATAGCCTACCAACCAAAAAAAGCCAAGGTCCAGGTGGGTTCACAGCTGAATTCTACCAGATGTACAAACAGGAGTTGGTACTACTCCTTCTGAAACTATTCCAAACAATACAAAAAGAGGGAATCCTTCCCAAATCATTTTATGAGACCAACATCATCCTGATACCAAAACCTAGCAGAGACTCAACAAAAAAAGAAAACTTCAGGCCAGTGTCCATGATGAACATAGATGCAAAAATTTTCAATAAAATACTGGCAAACCAAATGCAACAGCATATCAAAATGCTTATCCATTACGATCAAGTAGACTTAATCCTGAGGATGCAAGGCTGGTTCAACATATCCAAGTCTATAAACATAATCCACCCCATAAACAGAACCAAAGATAAAAACGACATGATTATCTCAATAGATGCAGAGAAGGCCTTTGACAAAATTCATCAGCACTTTATGCTAAAAACTCTCAATAAACTAGGTATAAATGGAACATATCTCAAAATAATAAAAGCTATTTACAACAAACCCACAGCCAATATCATACTGAATGGGCAAAAACTGGAAGCATTTCCTTTGAAATCTGGCACTAGACAAGGATACCCTCTCTCACCACTCCTATTCAAGATAGTATTGGAAATTCTAGCCAGAGCAATCAGGCAAGAAAAAGAAATAAAGGGTATTCAATTAGGAAAGGAGGAAGTCAAATTGTCTCGATTTGTAGACAACATGATTGTATATTTAGAAGATTCCATTGTCTCGGCCCTAAATCTCCTGAAACTGATAAGCAACTTCAGCAAAGTCTCAGGATACAAAATCAATGTGCAGAAATCACAAGCATTCCTATACATCAATAACAGACTAACAGAGAGCCAAATCAAGAGCAAACTGCCATTCACAATTGCTACAAAGAGAATAAAATACCTAGGAATACAACTAACAAAGGATGTAAAGGACCCCTTCAAGGAGAACTACAAACCACTGCTCAAGGAAATAACAGAGGACACAAACACATGGAAAAACATTCCATTCTCATGGTTAGGAAGAATCAATATAGTGAAAATGGCCATACTGCCCAAAGTAATTTATAGATTCAGCGCTATCCCCATCAAGCTACCTAGGACCCTCTTCACAGAACTGGAAAAAACCACCTTAAACTTCATATGGAACCAAAAGAGAGCCCACATAGCGAAGACAATCCTAAGTAAAAAGAACAAAGCTGGAAGCATCACGCTACCTGACTTCAAACTATACTACAAGGCTACAGTAATCAAAGCAGCATGGTACTGGTAC
>CAUYLG010046449.1:0-21080 GCA_963573385.1 Cacajao melanocephalus | reverse complement strand
AAGAATAGATCATAACAAACAGTCTCTCAGACCACAGTAGAATCAAATTAGAGCTCAGGGCATGGGAAAAAATGCCAGATACAGGTGAAGGGGAGGAAGGCAGCAAATCACACTGCCACGTGTGTACCTATGCAACAATCTTTCATGTTCTTCACATGTACCCCAAAACCTAAAATACAATAAAAAATAAAAATAAATAAAAAAAAAGGAACTAACTCAGAACTGTGCAACTTCAAGGAAACTGAACAACTGGTTCCTGAATGTTGACTGGTTAAACAGTGAAATGAAAGCAGAAATAAAGATGTTCTTCAAAAAATAATGAGAACAAAGAACGTACTAGAATCTCTGGGAAACATTTAAAGCAGTGCCTAGAGGAAAACTTATAGCAATAAATGCCCACCAGAGAAGCAAGGAAAGATCTAAAATTGACATGCTATTGTCAAAATTGAAAGAGCTAGAGAGGCAAGATCAAAAAATTCAAAAGCTAGCAGAAGACAAGAAATAAGTAAGATCAGAGCAGAACTAAAGGAGATAGAGCCACAAAAAAACCCTTTTAAAAAATCAGCAAATCCAGGAGCTGGCTTTTTGAAAAGATCAACAAAATAGACCACTAGCCAGATTCATAAAAAAGAAAAGAGAGAAGAATCAAATAGGTGTAATAAAAAAATGATAAAGGGGATATCACCACAGATTCCACAGAAATACAAACTACTATCAGAGATTACTACAAACAACTCTATGCACATAAACCAGTAAACCTGCAAGAAATGGATAAATTCCTGGACACTTGCACCATCCAAAGCCTAAACCAGGAAGAAGTTGAAATCTTGAACAGACCAATAACAAGGGCTGAATTTGAGGCAGCAAGTAATAGCCCAACAACCAAAAAAAGTCCAGGTCCAGATGGGTTCACAGCCGAATTCTACCAGACATACAAAGAGAAGTTGGTACCACTCCTTCTGAAACTATTCCAAACAATTCAAAAAGAGGGAATCCTTCACAAATTACTTTATGAGACCAACATCATCCTGATACCAAAACTTGGCAGAGACTCAACAAAAAAAGAAAACTTCAGGCCAATATCCATGACAAACATAGATGCAAAAATCTTCAATAAAACACTGGCAAACTGGTTGCAACAGAACATCAAAATGCTTATCCATCACAATCAAGTAGGCTTCATCCCAGGGATGCAAGGCTGGTTCAACACATGCAAGTCTATAAATATAATCCACCACATAAACAGAACCAAAGACAAAAACCACATGATTATCTCAATAGATGCAGAGAAGGCCTTCAACAAATTTAAACAGCCCTTTATGCTAAAAACTCTCAATAAACTAGGTATTGAAGAAACATATCTCAAAATAATAGAAGCTATTTACGACAAAACTACAGCCAATATCATACTGAACAGGCAAAAACTAGAAGCATTCCCTTTGAAATCTGGCACTACACAAGGATGCCCTTCTCACCACTCCTATTCAATATAATATTGGAAGTTCTAGCCTGAGCAATCAGGCAAGAAAAAGAAATAAAGGGTATTCAGTTAGCAAAGGAGGAAGTTAAATTGTCTCTATTTGCAGAGGACATGATTGTATATTTAGAATACCCTATCATCTCAGCCCAAAATCTCCTGTAACTGTTAAGCAACTTCAGGAAAGTCTCAGGATACAAAATCAATGTGCAGAAATCACAAGCATTCCTATACAACAATAACAGACTAACAGAGAGCCAAATCATGAGTGAACTCCCATTCACAATTGCTACAAAGAGAATAAAATACCTAGGAATACAACTAAAAAAGGATGCAAAGGACCCTTCAAAGAGAACTACAAACCACTGCCAACGAAATAAGAGAGGACACAAACAGATGGAAAAGCATACCATTCTCATGGTTAGGAGAATCAATATCATGAAAATGGCCATACTACACAAAGTAATTTATAGATTCAATGCTATACCCATCAAGCTACCAATGACCTCCTTCACAGAATTGGAAAAAACCACCTTAACCTTCATATGGAACCAAAAGAGAGCCCTCATAGCCAAGACAGTCCTTAGCAAAAAGAACAAAGATGGAGGCATCATGCTACCTGATTTCAAACTATACTACAAGGCTACAGTAATCAAAACAGCATGGTGCTGGTAGCAAAACAGACATATAGACCAATGGAACAGAACAGAGGCCTCAGAGGCAATGCCACACATCTACAGCCATCTGATCTTTGACAAAACTGACAAAAACAGGCAATGCCATACATCTACAGCCATCTGATCTTAAACCTTAAACAAGCAATGTTTAATAAATGGTGTTGGGAAAACTGGATAGCCATGTGCAGAAAGCAGAAACTGGACCCCTTCCTGACACCTTACACTAAAATTAACTCCAGATGGATTAAAGACTTAAACATAAGACCCAACACCATAAAAATCCAAGAAGAATAGCTAGGCGAAATCATTCAGGACATAGGCATAGGTAAGTACTTCATGACTAAAACACCTAAAGCAATGGCAACAAAAGCCAAAATAGACAAATGGGATCTAATTAAACTCCAGAGCTTCTGCACAGCAAAAGAAACAATCATTAGAGTGAACTGGCAACCAAGAGAATGGGAAAAAATTTTTGCAATCTATCCGTCTGACAAAGGGTTAATATCCAGAATCTACAAAGAACTAAAACAAATTTACAAGAAAAAGACAAAGAAACCCATTCAAAAGTGGGCAAAGGATATGAACAGACACTTTTCAAAAGAATATATATATGAGGCCAACAAACATGAAAAAATGCACATCCTCACTGGTCATTAGAGAAATGCAAATCAACACCACATTGAGATACCATCTCAAGCCAGTTAGAATGGTGATCATTAAAAAATCTGGAGACAACAGATGCTGGAGAGGATGTGGAGAAACAGGAACACTTTTACACTGTTGGTGGGAGTGTAAATTAGTTCAACTATTGTGGAAGACAATGTAGTGATTGCTCAAGGACCCAGTAATAGAAATTCCATTTGACCCAGCAATCCCATTATTGGGTATATATCCAAAGGATTATAAATCGTTCTATTATAAAGACAGATGCATGTGTATGTTCATTGCAGCACTGTTTACAATAGCAAAGACTTGGAACCAACCCAAATGCCCATTGATGATAGACTGGACAAGGAAAATGTGGCACATATACACCATGGAATACTATGCAGCCATAAAACATGAGTACGTGTCCTTAGTAGGGACATGGATGAATCTGGAAACAATCATTCTCAGCAAACTGACACAAGAACAGAAAATCAAACACCTCATGTTCTCACTCATTGGCGGATGTTGAACAATGAGAACACATGGACACAGAGGGGAGCATCACATGCTGGGGTCTGTTGGGGGGGAATAGGGGAGGGACAGCAGGGTGTAGGGAAGTTGGGGAGGGATAACATGGGTAGAAATGCCAGATATAGGTGATGGGGGCATGGAGGCAGCAAACCACATTGCCATGTATGTACCTATGCAACAATCCTGCATGTTTTGCACATGTACCCCAGAACCTAAAGTGCAATAAAATATACATATATATATATATATATATATATAGAAAATATTTCTTAAGTAGATAATGAAAGAATTATAAAAGAATAAATCTTTTGAATTCATTAAAATTAAGAGCTTTTTTACAGCAAAGGACAGCATTAAGAAAGTGAAAAGCCAAGCCACCAGTCATAAAATATATTCACAAAATATATGTGACAAAAAACACATTTTTATATCCAATATATAAAAAAATTCCTATAGTAGATAGGAAAAAGTCCAATTTTTAAATGATAAAAACCTTGACCAGGTACTTTACAGCAGAGAATGTACCTATGTCCAACACGCATAAGAAAATTATTCCTCAAGAAAATGAAAATTAAAACAATAGCAGGATAGTACTTCACACACACATTCAAAGGCTAAACATACAAAGCCTATCAAGATAGATACTTACAAGGTAAGAATTTTACTGTAATCCCAACCTTTTGGGAGGTGAGACAGGAGGATCACTTAAGACCAGGAGTTTGATACCATTCTAAACAATATAGCAAGACCTCGTTTCTACAAAAACTAAAACTAAAAAATAAAACTTAGCTGTGTGTAGTTGTACTTGCCCGTGGTCTCAGCTCCTTGGCAGGCTAAAGCAGCAAGACCACTTGAGCCCAGGAGTTCAAGGTTACTGTGAGTCATGGTCACAACACTGCACCCTATTCTGGGTGACAGAGCAAGACCTTATCTCAAAAACAGAAACAAAGTATTTGAAAGATGGGGAGCAACTGAAACTGTTCATCAATCCCAGTGGGAGTATAAAGTGGCACAGATACTTTGGAAAGCTTTTTCAGTACCTACTAAAGTAAAACGCAGACCTACCCTGTGATCTAGCAATTATACTTGAAGTTACATACCCAAAAGAAATGACTCTATGTGGCAACAAAAAGACATGCATAAGAACTTACATTTTATTTGTAATTGTGCCAAATCATTATAACACAAATAATGGTCAATTATTTTCAATAATGTACAATGTAAGTTATTCTATAATTTCCCTTTGACAGCTTATATAAATTCTATTTCTCTGCTATACATTTTTGTTTCATAATTCATTTCAAGAGAATTTGTTATTGCTTGTTGAAACACTGTATAATGACTGCTCTAAAATACTTGACTGATTCGTCCCTGATTTGGTGTCACTTGCTTATTTTTCTTCACTTGAATTATGATTTTCCTGGCTTTGTGTATAGTAGATGACTACTGATTTATTCAGGAAATTTTGTCTAATATATTAGAAGATTATAGGTACAATTTAAAATTTCTATTTGAGAAGACAGTTATTTATGTTTATCATACAGGCCTGCGTTTTGGAGGTGTGGTTCCATTAACATTGTAATTTTCAAAATTTTGCTATGCTATTTTGGTCTGCTTGGTTTAGTTCCATTGGTTCTGTCCAGTGATTTTATATACTAGAGTTTACACTGTTATCTGAATATGTTGTTTGATTGGGTAGAAGAAGTTTACCTAGGACCTGATGGCTCAAAGGAGAAGAAACTTTCTGGCCAGTGGGGGCAATAAGTGCATTCTAGACCTAGTGTTTATGGTGACTGAATTGGCCATTCCTGGATCTCCTAAATGTCTGGGGTCTATCACTGGTAGATAGAGTTCTTTGGCTTATGGGAGGAAGTGTGCTTTCTGGGTTCCATCACATATTCTGAGGTTATTTTAATTGCCAGTATTGTCTGGATACCCAGTAGTTCTAGCTGGGGAAGGATTCCTATAGTCTATGGTGACATAGGACATTTTCTGGGCTAGGCATATTTTTAAGGAGTGAATTTTCTCTACAGAAGCTGCTCAACTGCTTTGGTGTCTCTTTGTAAGGAAAAGGACTATTTGGTTCACAAAGATATATAACAGTTGCACACCCTTACCAGGCATGTATTGTGGCACAATGCCTTTTGCTGAATATTCTGGCTATCTTTGAATGGGAGAAAGTTCTTTGTTGCTGTTTGCCAGTTGGGATTTTAGTTGATCCCCCTTTGCTGGTACTGCTGGGCTTACCAGGACACTCATTTTACCTGATGAAAGAGTGAGACTACCCAAGTTGCCTTCTGTAACTAGTATGAAAATCAGAAAATTCTGGACCTTCTGCTTTTGGATAAGGGGTTAAAAGAGTCCTTACCTCAACACTGTTCTGTCAGTCTTGGGGTCCCTAACCAATGTGCTTTTATCGCCTAGTTTTTCAGATTACTCATTTGGCTCCCTAATGATTTATTTCCGTGGCTGACAGTGTTATTTGGGGCTTGGAGGATAACTAATGTGAGGAAGAGGTAAGTCTATGCCATCTTTTTCAGATATTTTTTTATTGTTTCTTTCAAGCTTTTGCTTTATCTTTGCTTATGTATTATACATTAGAGAAGCATTTTTGTAATTTTGAAAAACATACTATATATAAAATTTAATATTCTAAAACAGATGAATAATTGCATTAATATCTCATTTATCTTGCTATAGTAATTACTAAATTACATTTCTAATCATTTAGGTAGCAGAGGAGAGATCTCATATCTCACTTTGCTGTGGCAAAGTAATTCATATTTAACATGTTACTCACTTAAAAATCTAGTTTTTCAGATTGTCTTGTTTTATATATCTTGTCTTCTAAACATTTCTTTAGTTACATTATGCCCTAATGCATTGCATTTAAATTACTTCATATCTAGCTCTCTTTATGTTCTTTTATCTGTACCCAGTAACTTTATTGATAAAATATAGTTTCTGGGTACCCTCTAAACTGGCTGGATATTTAACATTTGGATCATATCATTGTTCTCTATGCAACTTATGAATCAATTTGATCTATTTGTGACTGGATTTATTACCTAACAGATGGCTGTGTAGTTAGATACTCATATGAATACTATATCCTGTGGTTTGTAATATGTTTCAGTTAATCAGCTTTGACAGAGGTTAAAAGAATATAAAAAATAATTTAGCAAAATTATTATTAATGGCTAAAGAACAATTGTGTCTTTTACATTATATTGAGGTTTCTTTTAAAATTACATAAGAGCAAAGATAAACTAAAGCAAAATTGTCTGTATGACATTTTAAATTCTGATCTAAAGTGTTAAAGTTGAAATAATTGAGCACATATTTTGTACCTAGCATTGTGAACACTATACTTCATGCATTTGCATTATTAATAAATATGATCATAATGACAGTCAAAGCTTACAACTGTTGAGAAATCACATATAAGCGTTGTTCAGATCAATTATGTGATAACAGTTACAAATTGTGGTAAATAAACATTGCTGCAGTTTACATTTCTAATAGATATGTTTATAATAACATCAAAATATTAATACTTTTTATTAGATGTATAGAAAAAATTTTATTTACATTTTATCTCACATATTATTGATCTTTAGCTATCAGTATGAAACTATGTGAAGAAAGAATATAGATTTACAATTTTTTAGAGTTAGTAAGTAAAATAATTTGAATACAACTGTTAGGAATATTTTATTCTAAAAGAGATTACTGATGGGAGGAATTGATGTGGCCATATTACAATAGTAAAATTATTCTAAAGTCATCATTGATCTAATGGGGAAAAAGAATATGATAATATGGAGTAATACATGGAGAGAGATTTATGCAAGAAAGTTAAAAAGGCACAATACTATAGATTGGAATAAGTATGTTGTGGGGAAACATTTAGTAAATTCTGTTTTGCTAGATTGTGTTTGATTAATAAGTTTTGTGGGGCAGTATGAAGTTATAACTGAAAAATCATATATTATGAAGGCTATGGAGAAACTAGAATGCTAGATCATAGATATTAAATTTTATTATTAAACATTTTGAAAAAATTATACTTTAAAAAGGACATGACAAGACACAATCTTGTCTTAAAATAATTCACAAAAATAGACACATAGATAAATGGAACAGAGTAGAGGCCCTAAAACAAAGCTACATGCCTACAAATAACTGATTTTTAACAAAGTTGACAAAAACCAACAAGAGGGAATATTGCTTGTTGGTTTTAATTAATATATGGTGCCTGAAAAACTGGCTAACTGGATGCAGAAGAATAAAACTGGACCTCTACTTCACACCATAGTTAGATAGATAGATCCCTACTTCACACCATAGATACATAGATGATTGACTGATTGATTGATTTGTCTATATATAATTAACTCAAAATAAATTAAAGACTTAAATGTAACTCTTCAAACTATAAAAATTATATAAGAAAACCTATTGATACGGTTTGGTTCTGCATCCCCACCTAAATCTTACCTTGAATTGTAATAATCCCCATGTGTCAAGGATGGACCAAGTGAAGATAATTGAAACACGGAGACCGTTTTTTCCCATGCTGTTCTCATGATACTAAGTGAATTGTCTTTTGCAATCTAATGGTTTGACAAAGGGCTTTCTGCTTCACTGGATGCTCATTCTCAATCTTGCCACCCTGTGAATAGGAGCCTCCACCATGATTATAAGTTTCCTGAGCCTTTCCCAGCCATGTGTAGCTGGGAATCAACTAAATCTCTTTTATTACCCAGTCTCAGGTATTTCTTCACAGCTTTGTAGAATGAACTAATACACCTAGGAAATACTCTTTCATTCATTGATCAGGCAAATAATTCATGACTAAGTCCTCAAAAGGAAATGCAATAAAAACTCAACAATTGGGACATAATTGAATTGAAGAGCTTTGGCACAGAAAAAAAAAAAAAAACTCTCAACAAACAATTGACAGTATTGGAGAAAATATTTGCAAACTGTGCATCAAACGAAGATCTAATATGCAGAATCTATAAGGAACTTAAATAAATCAATAAAAAAATAATGCCAATAAAAAGTGGGCAAAGGACATGAACAGACACTTCTCAAAAGAATGCTCAAGATCACTAATTATCGGACAGATGCAAATTAAAACCACATTGAGATAGTATCTCATACCAGTCAGAATGGCTGTTACTAAATAGTAAAAATATAACACATGTTGGTGAGGTTGCAGAGAAAAAGTAATGCTTATACACTGTTGGTGGGAATGTAAATTACTTCAGCCACCATGAAAAGCAATCTGGATATTTCTCAAAGAACAAAAAATAGAATTCTCATTTGATCCAGCAACCTCATAAACCATTCTATGAAAGACACTCACACCTGTATTTATCACAGTACTATTCACAATAGCAAAGATATGGAATCGATACATCCACCCCTCAGTGGTGGATTAGATAAAGAAAATGTACACCGTGGAATACTATGCAGCCAAGTAAAACAACAACTCCTGTCTTTGTAGCAACTTGGATGTACCCGGAGGCCATTATTCTAGAAAATTAATGAAGAAAATAGAAAACCAAATATTGCGTGTTCTCACTTATAACCGAGAGCTAAAAATTGGGTGCACATAGACACAAAGATGGGAACAATAAACCTTGGGGATTCTAAAGGGAAGAGAGGGAGGGAGAAAAGTTTTGAAAATCTACCAATTGAGTATTATGATTATGTTTACTCCCTGAGCATGTGATAGGAAAATTAGAGGCCCAAATGTCAGCATATCATGCAATATACCCATGCAACAAACCTGCACATGTACCCCCTGAATCTAAAATATATATAAAAAAGTAGAAATCCAGAACATTAGAAAGAAGGCAGAAAAAAAGCCCTAGACACTCCTTCTCCCTATAGAGATACCTCTTCTGCAACACTGCATGGGCAATTCCCTTTCCAAGAAATCCAGATACAAGTTAAGAGTGTACTATGACCCCACTGAGTATAAAATCTGCCACAATGAAACTGGATGGAAGAAAAATGTGTGTCTTCTTCTCACTGTGGTTTTCCCTTCAGGACAGCACCATGTGTTTGAGAGGAAACTCCCAGCAACAGCCATCTCCCTTGGGAGGGAAAGGGGAGACTGGAATATACATCCAATGGTCTGAGACTTTAGGGGGCTGCCCAGCGAACTAGCTTCTGTTTCTCCTCTCTCACAGTGCTGACATTATTCAGCAGATTTTAGATGCCTGGGGGCTGCTGAAAAGAAAAAAAGAGATGGTGGTATGCTGATGCTTCAGAGGTCCCATGTTACAGCAAATAGACACACCAGAGAGAACAATAAATAAATAAAAATAATAAAATAAATTAATTAATTAAATGAATCAGCAAATGCCTTTAGTTAGGAATCTACATGCACAAGCCTAGAGAATATACACTCACAGAAAGGTTTGAGAGTCCCCTAGAATATCTAGCCAATATGATTGGTAAAGTTTTTTTTCCTCTCATACAAAGTCCAGTCCATAAAGATGAGGAGAGTTATGAAGAAAACAAACAGAAAAATGACATAATCAAAGGTATAATACACATCTCCAGAAACTGACCTTAAAGAATGAATTCTAAGTAATTGTCATAAAATTGCCCAATAAGCTAAAGAAAACAATGCATAGGCAAAATGAGAATTTATTAAAAGAGATAGAAAATATATCAAAGGCAAATAATATGAAATTATCCAGTCAGAGGAGCAAAAAGAAAAAAAATAACAAAAAAGAAAGAGGAATTTCCAAGAGATGTATGAGACATCAACAAACTGACCAATATACACATTATGAAAATTCTAAAAGGAGGATAAAAGAGCAGAAAGTTTGTTTTAAAACTAATGGCCACAAGTTGTTAAATCTAGGGAAGAAAATGGATATCCAGATTCAAGAAGCGTAATGGATCCCAAATAGGAAGAACTCACAAAAATCTATACTGAGATATGTTATAATCAAATGTCAATGAGAAATAGAAAATTTGAAAATGGCAAGAGAAAAGCAACTTGTCATGTACAAGAGCACCCACATAAGACTATTAGTTAATTGAAGTATATATTTAAAGTGATGAAAGAAAACACTGCCAAACAAAAATACTATATCCAGCCAAATTATCCTTCAAAAATAACAAAAATAATAACCAGATATAAACAAAAGCTGAGGAAGTTCATTACCAGTAGACCTGCCTTACAATAAATGTTATAAAGAGTTTTAGAATCAAAAAAGACACTGAACAGCGACATGAAAAGCACATGAAAATAAAACATATATTTGTAAAGATAAATATAGAGACAAATAGAGAATATAGTAACTTGTAATGGTGGTGTGTAAATCGCTTTCAGTTGTTCTATAGAAGTTAAAAATTGGCCAGGCCTGGTGGCTCACACCTGTAATCCCAGCACTCTGGGAGACCAAGGTGGGTGGATCATCCAAGATTAAGAGTTCGAGATTAGCCTTACCAATATGGTGAAACCCTGTGTCTACTCAAAATACAAGAATTACTCTGGCGTGGTGGTGTGTGCCTGTAATCCCAACTACTCAGGAGGCTAAGACTGGAGAACTGCTTTAATCCATGAGACAAAGGCTGCAGTGAACTGAGATGGTCCACTGCACTCCAGCTTGGGTGACAGAGTGAGACTCTGTATCCAAAAAAAAAAAAAAAAAATACTGTAAAAATAAAAATAAATAATAACTGTAAAATATTTTTGTATATTATGCATATGTGGAACACAATATAAGTATGTGAAATCTGTGGCATTGGTAAGAAAGAAAGGAGAAATAAAAGTGCAGCTTTTGTATGTAATTGAAGATAAGTTGTTATATGTTAAAATTTTAGAACTATAAGACATTTTACATAAGTTCCATGGAAACCAAAAGGAAAACATTTATAGAATATACACAAAATAAAATTAAATATAATCAAAGTATTTCATTACCAAAATCAATGAAACATGAAGATTGTAAGAGAGGAAAAGAGAGATAAACAAGCTACAAGATAGAAAATGATTCACAGAATGGCAATAGTAAGCCCTTCTGTGTCAAAAATTATACTATAAATGGATTATGCTCTCAATCAAAATACATATAGTAGCAGAATAATAAGAAAACAAGATCTAACCTTATTTTGTCTACAAGAAACTGAATTTAAATTTACAGACACAAATGTATGGCAAATGAAGTGATGAAAGAAGATATTCCATGGTAATGTAAACAAAAAAAAATCAGGATGCCCAGCCTATTAGAAAAAGAACAAACTTTAAGTTAAAAACTTTTTCAAGAGACAAAGTACATTATATATTGATAAAAAGGTAAAGTCAACAGAAAGATGTTATAATCATAAATGTATATACAGTTTCAGAACACCTAATATAAAGCAATCATTGACAGAAATATAAAAATAAACAACACATAATAGGAAATTTCAATAGTATATTTTCAATAGTGAGTAGTACATGCAGAGAGAATATCTGTAAGGAAACAGAACTGTAACAACAATATGGACCATATGTGTACTTAATAGACATATAGAGAACATTACACCTAACACAGCATAATATATATTCTTCTCAAGTACTCATGGAACATTCTCCATAACAGAGTGCATGTTATGGGACAAAAAGGTCTTATCAAATATAAGAAGATTGATGTCATGTAAAGTATTTCTTCTACCATGTAATGAAACTGGAAATTAATGATAGAACAGTCACCAATATTTGGAAAACAAATAACACATTATTGAACAACCATTGAGCTCAACAAAAAACTAGAAGAGAAATTAGAAACTATCTCAAAATAAGTGAACATGAAAACACACAATATCAAAATTTATGGGATGCAGCAAAAGCAATACTAAGAGTAAAGTTTATGTAGATAAATGTCTGCATTAAAAAAAATGAAAGATCTCATATATAACCAAACTCTACACTTGGTCCCTTGAGATGTAGAGTTTGGTTACATATTTGAGATAAAACAGAAAAAGAACAAACTAAGCAACAAGTTAACAGAAGGGAGGAAATGATAAAGATTACAGCAAAATTAAAATAGACAATAGAGCAATGATATAAAAACCAATGAAAGTAAAAATTGGATTTTTGAAAGCAAAATAAAACAGAAAGAAGACTCAGTAAAATCAGAAATGAAAGAGTAGACATTAAAACAGTTAAGAAACTGAGAACACAATCTACAGAAAGGGGAAGATATTTGCAAACCATCTTTTATCTTGCAAGGGCTTTTAATCAAAGATCAAAAAAATTCTTACAACTCAATAGCAAAAAAACAAATAACTTGATTTTAAAATGGGCAAAGAACTTTAGTAGACATTTCTCTAAAGAAGACATACAGATGGCCAATGAGTAAATGAAAAGAGGCTCAACCTCACTAATCATCAGAGAAATGCAATTCAAAACTACAGTGAGATATCACTTCATATCTGTTACGATGGCCATTATTCAAAACAAACAAACAGCAACATAGAAAACAGAAAACAACAAATGCTGGAAAGGATGTGGAGAAATTGGAACACTTGTACTGGTTTAATGGTAAAATGGTATAGACACTTTGTGATAATTTATGGCAGCTCCTCAAAAAATTAAAAGTACAGCTACCCTATGATTCAACAGTGCCACCTCTGGGAATTCAAAAAGGTGAAATCACATTAAATTTTGTCTTTTAATATTTTTATTGTTACCTGAGTTTCATTCTAGGACATCGCAATTATCTCCTATTTAAAAGAATATTCAAACAACAAAATAAGAAAGTCATGGTGCTTCCATAAGTAGTCATAAATCTATTTGCTGATATAACTGTATATTATATAAACTATGTACAGTTTGATTTAATAACATATATTAAAAAATATAGAGGTTTAATATGGAAATGTCATAACTATTAATTTCAACATCTATAATTTAAAAACATTTTGTGTGCATTATATTTCACAATATTAAATATTTTAACAAGAATTTAAAAAATAATGCATGAATGCAAAAGGTTTGTAGAAGTCTGTTTTATTCTTATTTTTAGGAAGAATTGTATTATCCAAGGTACTGCATTTAGAATAAATCCACTGTCCTCATAGTGGACTACAAATACTTAATATTCCTCAGTCTGCACATAGATTTTATTTGTAAATCTTGATATCATATGATTTATCTTTCAAAAAAAATCTATGTTCTCCATGTTCTTTTTGCTACTGCCCTTTTACATCTCTGAAAGGGGTTTATCTTCCTGTCATATATCAATTGGGCAAATTGGAATATTCAAAAGTAAAGTTTTGGTCTTGCCACCAAGAAATATGAGGGTTTATTGATCATAAAGATCCAAACATACAGTAAATAAACATTAAAGTACTAAACCTCCTTGCCTGCTTTTTTTCCTTTATGTAACCAACTTACATTTTACATCCAAGGGTACATGTGCATGTTTGTTACCTGAGTATATATCTTTGTCTCTCCTTCCCTTCCCCATCTAGTAGTCCCTAGTGTCATTTATTGCCATCTTTATATCCATGAGTGCATAGTGTTTAGCCCCCATTTGTAATCGAGAACACACAGTAGTTGGTTTTCTGTCCCTATGTTAATTCAATTATGTAATTGCTTTCAGCTATATCCATGTTTATGCAAAGGATATGATTTTATTCTTTTTAATGGTTGCATAGTATCCTGTGGTATATATGCCCCACATTTTCCTTATCTGATTCACCATTGATTGGTACCTAGATTGAGTCCATGATTTTGCTACTGTGAATAATACTGCAGTCAGTATATGAGTGTCTATGTCTTTTGGTAAAATAATTTGTTTTCTTTTGGATATATAACCAGTAATAAAATCTCTTGGTCAACTGGTAGCTCTGTTTAAAGTTATCTGAGATGTCTCAAAACAGCTTTCCATAGTAGTTGAACCTATTTACATTTCCACCAACAGTGTATAAGCATTCCCTTTTCTCCACAGCCTCACCGACATCTGTTGTTTTTAGCTTTTAAATAGTAGCCATTCCAATTGGTGTGAGATGGTATCTCATTTATGGTTTTCATTTGTATTTCTCTGATTAGTGATAATAAGCATTTTTTCATGTTTCTTGGCCACTTATCTATCTTCTTTTGAGAAGGGTATGTTTATGTCTTTTACCCATCTTTTTAAAAAGAGGGTTTTTTGTTTTTTGCTCGTTCAGTTGTTTCAATTTCTTGTAGATTCTGGATATTAGACCTTGGTCTCATTCATACTTTGTAAAAAACTTTTGTCATCCTGTAGATTGTCTGTTTGCTCTTTTGATAGTTTATTTTGCTGTGCAGAAGCCTCTTTAGTTTAATTAGGTCCCACTTCTCAATTTTTGTTTTTGTTATAATTGCTTTTGAGGACTTAGTCATAAACACTTTCCCAAAGCACATATTTAGAATGATGTTTCTTAGGTTTTCTTCTAGGGTTTTTATAATTGGAGGTCTTACGTTTAAATTTTTAATCCATCTTGAGTTAATGTTTTATATGGTTAAAGTTAAGGGTTGACTATTAGTCTTCTGCATATGGCTGGGTACCGACAGCAGCAACATTTGTTGAATAGGGAGTTCTTTTCACATTGCTTATTTTTGTCAACTTTGTGAAAGATTACACGGCTGTAGTCGTGTAGTGTTATTTCTGGGTTCTCTATTTTGTTTTGTTGGTCTAGTTTTCTGGTTTTGTACCGGTAAAATGCAGTTTTGGTAACTGTAGCCTTACAGTAAAGTTTGAAGTCAATTAATGTCATACCTCTGGCTTTGGATTTTTTGTTTAGAATGAATTGGTTTGGCTACCTGGGTTTTTTTTGCTGTTGTTGTTCCATGTGAATTTTAAAATAGGTTTTTTCCAATTCTGTAAAAAATAACATTGGTAGTTTGACAGGAATAGTGTTGAATCTACACACTGCTTTGGGCAGTGTGGCTATTTTAACAATATTAATTCCTCCAATCCATGAGCATGAAATATTTTTCCACTTGGTTTTGTCACTTGGGGTTTATTTTAGCAGTAGTTTTGTAGTTCTCCTTGTAGAGATCTTTCACCTCCTTGCTTAGATGTATTCCTAGGTAATTTGTGCATTTGTTTGTGTGTGTAGCTATTGTATATGGAATTGAATTGTTATTTTGGGTCTTGGTTTGCATATTTTTATCATATGAAAATGCTATTAAGTTTTTTACATTGATTTTGTATCCTGAAACTTTGCTGAAGTTATTTTTCTCCTCCATGAGCCTGCTGGTAGAGTCTTTACAGTTTTTGAGCTATAAAATTATATCATTCACAAAGAGGGAGTTTGAGTTATTTTCATGTTTTAATGCCTTTAATTTCTTTATCTGTACTGATTGCACTGGATAGTACTTCCAGTACTAGGTTGAACAATGGTGATCAGAGTGGGAATCCTTGTCTTGTTCCAGTTCTCGAAGGGAATGATTTCAGTTTTTACCCATTCAATATGATATTGGCTTTGGATTTGTCATGGATGGCTCTTAGTATTTTGATATATGTTCCTTGGATGCCTAGTTTCTTAAAGATTTTTAACATAAAGACATTTGGAATTTTATTGAAAGCTTTTTCCGGGTCCATTGAGATAATAATATAGTTTTTGTTTTTAATTCTGTTTATGGAGTGAATCACATTTATTGATTTGTGCGTGTTGAAACTTGCATCCCATGCATGAAGCCTACTTTATCGTGGTAAATTATCTGATGTGCTGTTGAATTTGTTTTGCAGGTATCTTGTTGAAGATTCTTGCATCTGTGTTCATGAGGTGTATTGTCCTGTAGTTTTTCTCTTTTTCTTGTGTCTTTGCCAGCTTTTGGTGTCCGGGTGATGCTGGCTTTGCAGAATGAGTTAGGCAGGGGTTCCTCCTCATCAATTTTTTGAAATAGTTTCAGTAGAATTAGTACCAGCCCTCCTTTGTACATCTGGTAAAATTCAGCTGTGAATGTAGCTGGTCTACAGCTTTTTTGGTTGTTAGTTTTTGTTTTATTTTATTACTGATTCAACTTCAGGACTTGATATTAGCCTGTTCACTGTTTCCATTTCTTCCTGATTCAGTCTTGGGAGACTGTTTCCAGGAATTTTTCCATTTCCTCTAGATTTTCTAGTTTGTGTGTATACAGGTGTTCAAAATAGTCTCAGAGGATCTGTTGTATTTCTGTGGGATCAGTTGTAGTGTCATTTTTGCATTTTGGATTGTGTTTATTGGATCTTGTTTCTGTTTACATTTATTAATCTAGCAGTCTATCGATTTTGTTTATCCTTTCAACGGACGAAGTTTTTTTGTCATTGTTGTTTTGTGTGGATTTTGGGGTCTCCATTTCACTCAGTTCTCTTCTGATTTTAGTTGTTTCTGTTTTTTCTTCAAACTTTACCACACTGAAAGTGCCCAATCTCATCTTGCTTTCTTCTTGATGGAATTTGGGTAATAAGTCAATGGTAATTTTAAAATCTAGATTATAATATATATCTTTAAATGAACTTGGGATATCACATTAATCTTTTCTGTTGTAGTTCATATTTCCTATTAATTACTAACTATCTGGGTTAGATAGGGATTCAGAGAAGATCTCAATTTCTGGTAGAATAAGTACTGTAAATGTAAGGTGATATAAAATAATAAACATAGTATTAAAATACATACATATTTATACCACCAAAAATACATATAAACATGTGTCTCATATAATTTAACTCAATCTTTTACGTATTTTTGCTTTTTTAAGAGACTAATTTTATACTTTTATGTTTGAGACCTGAAATACACACAGACAGATTCACATGTTAAGTACAATTGTTCAACGGCAGAATGACTTCTCAAAACTCAGGTTATCATTTTTCAATATAATTATCTAGGATTTAATACTGTACATCACTTATTTATTGAATAACATATAGGTTAGTTTTAAAATTAGATATTTAAAGGAATTTGAGAGAATAGAAATGAGACTTTACATAATATTTAATGAAAAAACTTTTACAAAATGATGAAAGAGAAGTTTTATATTTTTGAAAAAGTTCTATACCTTTTCTAGTTCATCTCATACCAACAGTTTTTGAAAATATTATTTTCCTTATAAGCAGATAAAGTCATATCAATAGAAGCACCTATGTTAAAAAGTTATTGTGTAATGGGTAGTAAAGACTTAGTAATATTATAAGGAAAGAGGCATTGATTAATTTAGTTGGGGGGAAATTTTCAGTGTCTTACAAATGCTGACAGAAGCAGACTGCTTATCTCTGACCTTCTTTATTCATACGGCACAATTAACTGCATTTCTGCATGACAGATTGTTGCATTGCCTTCATTTATCTAAACAATAACTTGCCTTTTACTTCATTTGACTTTGAAAATATTTTTGACATTTGTATACCAAAAATGTAGTGTCATACTGGTACCTTATTTTCAACCTCAAGGACATAATTAGTAGCACAGTGGAAAAATTGAAGGCATCGGATACCTTACAGAGTGAGATTATTTGTATCGTCATATTCAAAACAGTCTTCCTGGTTTTTCCTTTTTATATAATCATATTACTATAGGTTATCTATGTGTGACAGAGAGAGAGAGAAATCGAGATGGAGTAAATCTGATAAAAAATATACAGAAAGGCAAAAAGAAAGGAGAGGTAGAGAGAGGGGAAGAGGATAAAGTGATAGAGAAAGGGCAGTGATTTGTAGGAAAAAAGACAGAAGGAAAGAATTTTCATATTAGATGTAAATAATTTTTGGGTGAACACATGCCTGAAAAATGTGATAACATGTTCCTAGTTCTGCTGTATTTAGACAAATGTGATGATGTACCATCTGATAGAAATTAGACAATGCATGTTTGAAAATAAATTCATAAATTTTCATCATTAATGGGGTATTAGCAATCTAAGAGCAACAAGTAATAAAGAAAGGGTCTAAGATGAGAAAGTTTAGTGAAAAATTGATAGAATTCAGTGAAGAAAGTATTAGCTAAATTGGTTAAAAACAACATTTTCCCCAATATTATACCGAAGGACCTAACTAATAAATCAGAATGGTTAAAATAAACTGCTTAGCTTCAGAATATATTATTTAAAAAATGTGGATGATAGAGAAAGTCTTTAAAGGTTTTTACACAGGGATAAGGATTGCAAGATTTCCACACCTTCAACATTCTCTGGATTTAATTTTCTCCAAATGCATGGTGGCCAAAATCTTCAAATATTCATCAATTTTAAAGAAGCATAATAGAGAAATACAGAATAACATATATTTAGAGAACATATTGAATTTCCACATATTTTCTCCAGTTTGTGTTTATATTGTTTTGCCAAAGAATCATCTTATACCAACTTAGCAGAAAGAGGAAATCTGAAGTTAGTTTCTTATAGTGAATGGGATTTCACATCAATAGTGAATGATATTTACACATTACAGTTCATTTATACAAAATAGTTTCAGCCTGTATATATATGAAAAAATATTACTCAAATTGATACTGAAATTTAGTTTTCTTAAAATGCTTAGGCCATAATTGTCTAAGAATACTTTGCTGTTTTTCATAAAAAGAAAAGTGCACTTGATTCTCTTCATTCATCATATTTGTCAGCAGTTTGCACTTAATGATGGCCTCTTCAAATACTGTTGAATAGGTAATATGCCATGCAAAATGGGCTAAGCATTTTACATGCCTTATGTCATTTAACCCTCTCAACTATTACATATGAGGAAGCCGAAGTGTTGAACAGTTAAGTAACTTAATGGAAGTCTCACAGTGGCAAATTGTTTATATGGAACCTTAAAGAAATTTCTCTGAACTCGAAGATCACACTTTTAACCATTGTGTTATTTAACAATATTTGAACTCTAAATACCTGTGAGAACACAGGTACAAAACCATTTACTTGGAAAGTTCAAATAAAGAAAAAAGACATTGTTTAATTGGTATTGTATTTTGAATCCTTAAAAATTATATATTCTTTTTATCACAAATGCAATTTTAGAAACTATATAAGTAAAAAAAATTAAAGAGCAAAATGTTAAGAATACTTCAAAATCTGGCAGCAATCTGTTTGTCCTTTAAATTTTTTAATTGTATGCATTTTATTTTTCAAATTACATGTAATAACTTTGTTTAAAAGCAGGATAGGCTGAGTATGCTGGTTTATGCCTGTAATCCCAGCACTTTGGGAGGCAGAGGTGGGAGGACTACCTGAGGTAAGGGGTTCAAGACCAGCCTGGCCAACATGGTAAAACCCTATCATTAATAAAAATATAAAAATTGGCCATGCTTGGTGGTATGTTCCTTTAATCCCAGCTACTCTGGTGGCTGAGGCACAAGAATCTCTTGAACCTGGGAGGCAGAGTTTGCAGTGAGCTGAGATGACATCACTGCACTCCAGCCTGGACAAGAGTGAGATTCTGTCAATCAATAAACAAACAAACAAATGCAGGATAAAAACATGATACTTTGTGTCTCCAAACTATAAACCAGTGAAGTAGAATGGGAAAAAATGAATCTCATAGAGTTAAGTCAAAAGGAGAATGGCATTTTAGCACATAACATCCACTAACTGGGTTGTGGTTTGTTTTTTGGGGAAAAAAAAAAAAAAAAGGCATATCTCTAAAGAGTAAGTTGAACATATTGTCCCCCCTGACAATAGCTTAATAGATCTAAAAGTTACATTACTTTGAATCATCAACTTTGAGCAACTAATTTACTAAGAATGCCTTGTTTCATTCTAATTCCTTGATGTAGCCAAGGAACAGTCATCTATGTAAGAAAGAGACAAGAACTAGTGGAAGTAGTTAGAGATTTATTCAAAGACAGCAGTGACTGGAAATCCATGCAGAGCCCTCAGCAAGTGTGAGTTTTGAGTAAACTCCTACCTCCTGTAGATTCTATAAGGCAGGAGCAATGAGAACATGACTTTCATTTTAAGTCTCACAGTTATCAGATGTACAATGAAAGTGTAGAATAGAGAAACAACAGTCTGTTGAAAGACAAATTATTGTTCAGCAATTTGATTAGTTGGAGCAGTGTGTTTCCTTCTTTTCTATTCATTTATTTCCCCCCTTTCTCCTTCTTTGCCTTCTGCTCATTCTCAATCAGCTTTGTCTTCAAACGGCCTTTTGTACAAACAACTCATGTTGTTTATTTTATATTATAGGCAAATTTCTGCATATTGAAGAAGTATTCAAGAGTATAAAAATGGGAAAAGTTATGTCAATCAGATACTCAAGAGGATCTCAGGATTGTCTCCATCTTAGCAAAAGTGTGTCATCAATATATACTTTTTAATGTGGTGTATGTCCCCCCAAAACAGAAAGCCATTCAGTTAGAAAACAATGACATGATTCAAATGTTGCAATAAATGTAGCTCTAGGCATAGTCAAATGGAATTAAAAGCATGATGTGGACTGTTTTAATAAAATGCTGATATGTATAATTATTATATAGTAATGTCAAATCATATATGTAGGTTTCATGTTTTTATATCTTACAATTAATAAACTCAAGAAATTATAAAAATGATTTATAAAAATGATTGCAGACCTTTGCTCACTTTCCATTCCCAAAAATGAGACAGTTGTCTGTTTATTTCTTCACTTAATAGACACATTTGATTTCATTTATATAGAAAACTTTTCTCACTACAGCTCTCTGACAAAATATATAAAAGGTAAATTATATTTCCAATGTTAATAAATGAAATATTTAAGATTAATGATAATTTTAAAATAAAGTATATTCATATTCACATCAGC